>QMIH01001310.1:27386-68946 GCA_003987875.1 Clarias batrachus | reverse complement strand
ATACAACATGTATTTTTTATATTGTTTATTTTACAATAAAACTCAATTTAAACTGATAAATATAAATTTAGTGTAAATATATTTTTTTTACATGACAAATCCCTGCAAAATTAATGTGCCACAAAATAAACATTATATGAGAATTTGTATTAATGCTCTCAACACCTGTCATGCACCCAGGGTTTAATTATAGTAGTAATATCTTATTTGATAAGAAAAAAACCTATGAATATAATATAGTGAATATAATATTTTACTGAATTTAATTTGATTGAATATAATGAATATAATATTTTATATAATATAACTATGAATATAATATTTGATACCACTTACTGTATGTTCAAGAGTTTCCACATCAAATATTGACCGTTTATTGTTTGTTATTACTTATTGCTTTTTATAGAAGTTTCTTTTAATGTAGAATTTTTAAAAAAGCATCATTTCATATGGCTTTTGTTTGGATGTTCTCAAGACTTTTGCACAGTACTATAAGTAAAACATCTGTTAGGTTTTACTGAGCATGCTGGAGAATATGAGTTCTTTTGGTAACTTCATCACACTCGCTCCTTTCTATTTTTATGCAAAACCCAGGAATCTACGTTATTGATTTTTTTTTCCCCAGTCTGGAAACTGGTCTGTCGTGTAATATGTGGCTTTCTTTACAGGCATGCAAATATTCTTCTATAACGTTATTTGTTCATTAATTTTAGTGTATCTTTGTAGGGAATAGTCTTGTACATAATAATGCAGATATAATAAACTTACATAACAAAGTTTGCACTACAGATGACATGGCGCCTAAGACTTTTGCGCAGTACTGTATATATTTAAACTCTCATAACTGTGTTCTGGTATTCTGTGAAATAAAAAGGCCCAGTTTGACTTGAACACCCCTTGTGGTTTGACATGTTATTCGTTAACAAATAAAAAAAATAAAAAATTGTTGTGAAATAGCTGTGGACATTGTTGGAAAATATTCCGAATTAGGATGATAATGTCCTCGCACAACCACATTGGCATAGCTTTTATTATGATGTCAGTGTGTATGCTACTTATTATTTAAGCATCTTAGCTTATAACACACTCCTGGGTCTGCTCTAATTCATATTCAAATACCACTGGTGTGTACCCATGTGTTGTTAATAGCTACTCGCAGAGTCTATTCAGTCTATTCACTGCTGGTGCTTTACACAAAGAACGACATGGACTGGAAGAAAAGATTGAGAAAAAAGGTGGGACTGGATTATTTTCTCATCACTGCCTGTTAGATTCTGTCAATCCCATCTCTCTCTCCCTATATTCTCCTTCATCATTCGTTTCCTTCATTGCACTATTTCTCTCTCTTCAGGACAGATAACAGCAAGCAGGGGTACAGTAATTGCGATCTGAGCACCGCACACATCGACCCTGCGACCGGAGACGAGACGGCCCCCATGGCGGTGCCGTACGTTACAGAGCATCCTGTAGTACTAAGCCTGGATAGAGAAAGAGCAGAGACTTAGTCAAGCCACGTTTCCCAACATTCCGCTAATGAAGTGCAGATGGACGCACACACATACACAAACATTACAGCAAAAAAACACGACGACTGCAATCAAAGCGGAACTATGGGGCTCTAATCAACGCAGCAGTCACAGCTGGAGGTTTCTCCACATGATAAGAAAGACTGTCACTTTAGACGTTAGTTAAAGGTTGGTTTGATCTGACTTGGATCGGGAAAACATGAAAAGGAATAGATTTCCTGCCAAAAGAATAAGAAATTGCATTATTCATACTGCAAGAGACGCAAAGCCATAGGATGAATACATTTGTGAAAAGATATGATCTAGATTTAGATATTATAGTTTTGACAAAGTTTGCAAAATAAGATCTGTCTGCTAGGAGGTAAAAGCCTTGCTTTCCTGGGAAGGACTTCATGACAGCCTGGTACTATACAGTACAATACTGTTCTTGCAAGAACCATTAGAGAACAGCTGACCTTCATGTCTTAAAACAACACCTGACCGTTGTTGTGTGAAGTAATGTCATACGTGTTATTTCATAGTTTCGAGAAATTTTTTTTATTATTTTTAAGTATTATTCTGGAATGTAAAAAATAAATCCAGACTTTTGACTGGAGCCTGAGCTGAACGACACTGGTCACGGTCACTGAGCTTTTTGTCTCGGATCAGTCCTGCGCTGAAGCTTCTGAGGCCCTGTGATGGATTGTATGTGTGTGTGAGACATAGATGACATGTTGACTGTCAAAAGCACCAGAACCTCTTTGCCCACAGAAGTATTCACCCCAAAAGACCTTCTCTCTCTCTCTCGCTCTCTCTCTCTTTGACACACAATTTTTAAAACTATAACAAAACAGCAAAACTTTTTTTTACTCTTTCAGTACTAACTTTAATTTTGTCCTTATTATTTGCTCTTTATTTTCCTCCTTTTCCTTCAGCCAGTCTTGTCTTTCCTTTTCCTTCCTTTCCATTCAAAATATTATTTCCATTTCTTTTTACTTACTATCTCCTCCTTTTTTACTTCCTTCATTTACTGTCCTTCTTCTTCTTCTCCCTTACTTTTATCGGCTTTCCTTTCTGTTATTAATCCCAACCTTGCCTCAGTTCCTTACTCAGCTAATTTTCCTTCAGTGATTTTATATTCCTCTTTTCCTTCATTCCATCTCTCGCCCTTCTTCCGTTTCAATTATACATAGTTCCTCCTTTTCCCATTCTTTATTAGTTTGATTGTTCGGTCTTTTCCTACATAGCCCCTAAAGGGACATGGGTGAGGAAAAAAAACAAAAACAAACATGGAACCCGAGTCAAGTTTTGCGAGATCTCGCAAATGTTCGCGAGATCTCGCAAAGCATGACTCGGATCCCATGTTCTGTTGTTTGTTTGTTTTTTTGTTAAAATGAAAACTTGACGTTTCATTAGTTCAGCAGGTGGCAGTAATGCCAAACGTGAACCATGACCGGGAAGAGGAGTGTTACTGATCCAGTCCAGTGATTGTCAGTAATGCACCTAAAAGCTGCAAACGTAAAAGAAGCAAACAGGCAAGATAATTAGTAATGAGTTACACGTGCATTGTTCAACAGGCAAGGAGAGAATTAGTTGAATTTTACTTTCAGCTTGGAAAGTAAAAAAGACATTCAGTTTGTACTCGGAGCTTAGCACTAGACGATTGATCTGGAAGTACAGTATGAGTCATGTGGTCTAAATTTGTTTTCCTCTGATTTATTCATTTATTTTTGTTAAAAATTGTTGTTAAATTTTCCACCTATGTCCCATTTTTTTCCTTTTATGGGCCCCTTACTTTTTAAATTTAATTTCTTTTGCCTTTGATCATTTCACTTTATACTTTTTTCCTCTTTCCTTACAAAAAAATAATTATGTCATCCAGACGTCCATGTGTTAAAACCGGACAACAAATCAGGCAAAGATTTCAAGTAGACTCTGTGGATGTGGTGTGTGTGTTTGTGTGTGTGTGTGTGTGGGTGTGGAGGACAATGCGTAAATTGTCCCATACAACCTGCAAATCCGCTCCGCATCCATTTTTAATGTGCTGTCTAAAAACTGCTGAAGCTAACACACATTTGCACACACTCACTCACACGCACGCACGCGCTGCCTGTGTCATTATTTATTATGGGAGCATATGGAGAACATCATGAAGATGGAGTCAGTGCTGAACAACATACAGATTAATCTATGTGTCAGTAAGTGTTACTAATGAGCCTTAGATGAAACACACAGGTGGTAGAAATGATTAAAAAAGTCAGGAAAAAAGAATTATGAAGACATTTAGTAAAATAAATGACAAAAAAGTGGTGACAAACATTGACCCCATCAGAAGTTTTTGACGACAACATCAGGTTGTTTATAAAAGTTAGAAGAATGTTGATGACACGACGTTGGAACAGCGTTGCCTACATGACAATTAGATAAGGTGAATGAATGAATGAATGTCCAAAATGGAACAAAACTGAATGAATAACAATATAATACCAGAGCGATGGCCTGAGTGCGACTCCAGTCACTGTGGTGAGAGCGCTGCATGCCTACGACTGGACCAATAGACAACATGCTGATGATGCTAATGAGGTGTTAACAAGTAATTTGGTCGGTGAAGCTGCATGTTATGCAGTCTGGACGCTGTGCAAACACCGTATCACAGTAGAGTAATTTGAAAGCTAAGATGCAAAGAAAATGAAACAGCGAGGTAACATTACAACACTAAGATATCCGTGACATGAGATACTGTACACGTGCTACAGTATGTGTGGGACTGAAAGTTTTTTAAAGAGAGTCATGACTGCTAACATTTCTGCGATGTCATTCCCATATTCTGGTATCATTTCCGACATATCCGAAAAACCCGAATGAACAGTTTGATGTCTGAAGCCTCACACACTGGCAAGGCGTCCACATAAGCACATATGGGTTAGTCTCCAACTTGAGTTCAAATGAGTTCCGTTCTGTGAGCACGTTCGTAAGTCGGATTTGTTCTCATGTCTGACAAAGTGAGTCTTATACGCCTTTGACACAAATATTTGATGTTTTACATACCAGTCCACTTGACTAAATCTTCCCCACACTGCCATCATGTGGCCAAAAATCATAATCGTGCCTAAGGAAATGAGTCTCGCAGTGAAATGTTGTCTCAAGAGGGGAATCCCGGATGCCATTTTGTCTCTGTTTTCTCTCTATTTTGAACTGTTTCCCACTGTATTCACTGGAATCACTATCCATTGGTGAGTTGCCAGCACACATCTGTGCCGCATGAGGTTTAAGGATTTCAATGAATGATTTCATTTATTTGTATTTATATTTATTAATGATAGCTTCAAAAACCCAACTTTAGTTTAGAAAATATAGAATTGGAGAAAAAATAGCTTTACCTTTCCCATTTTTTTCTTATTTTCCTTTATATAAGAATTTATCTATTATTTTGAAATGAAAGGTGACCTACTATACATTACAAACAAGAAACACAGGTTTCAGAGCTAATTGCTCAGTCTAAATTGTGTGTGTTAACGCATCCAGCTGAAGTAACCCTTAGATATAGACATTTTTCATTCGTTAAAGCTTTTCCGACTGTGCCGTTTCAGTGTCTATGCAAATAAGCTACAGCTGATCCACGCCCCCTGAGTGCAGCAGAGCACAGGAAAATGCCATGGTAGGTGATATGCTTCTATGAGGTCACATTAGGTAGGAGAATCTCCTGTAATTGACTTGTGATTTTTGCAATAAATAAAACAACCTTTTTTGTTTGTTTTGTTTTAATTTACTGCACAGAAAACAAACTGTACCAAACCGTGACTTTATAACCGAGTAATGTACCGAACCACGAGTTTTGCATACCGTCACGCCACCAATCTCAATCTGTAAAAATGACGTACAGCTAAATTTTGCTAAATACAGTAGGTGACTTTGAAATAGATACTGTTTATAATATAATGCAAACGCAGGTCAGTTTTACTTAAAGAACATTAATATTAAAGAACCCACAATGATAATAATACCGTGCCTTCTGGCTATAACAACATATTAAACAGCATAAATCCAATAGACCGTAGACATACAGGTAACACACAGGTTCCCCCCCCCCCCCGAACAAATACCGGAATAACGGTGCTTAAAAGCAAAAACACCATGGTTGAGGAATATCACAGCTGGCTGCTTTGTTCTCTGAAAGCCACTGCCGAATCAGCAAAAACAGAAACATGGAGTAGTAAATCAAAAGTGGTAAAGGGTATTGTTCAAGGACTGAGACAGAAATGCAGAAATGAACGATAGTACCACTAAAAAAATATGGATGTCTGTGGTGTAATATCATAAAGGATAATAAATTCCAGACACATACAGAGTATTCTCATAATCTAAAGCGTTTCTGTCTGAAAGAAATAGCATATAAATTAAAAAAAGTGCTCTTTACAGACACTTAATACAGCTGTAGATTAAGGAACAGATCAAATGGGGAATGTTTATATCAGACATGCAGTAAAAAAAATGAAAGGAAACCTTCCCCACATCAGCAGCTTCACTTATTTTTATTTGCCATGAATTTAATTGTGGATTAATTGCGATTGTGCATGTTTTTTTCACGCTAACTCGGAATGCTTTGACATGTAGTCAGTACTCCTTACTAGGATGAGGTGAAAATGAATGTGATGCCAAGATGCTTATAACCAAAAGTGTAGAAGCAATTCACTCTTAACTCAATATTTTCAAAACTGACATTGCCTAGCATTAGAGCAGATCAGTTCACCTGGAGCATGCTGGTTGACGAATAGGTCTCTCAGTCACTTTCTCAGATTCTCAGACTCAGATTGAGTCACTTTCTTAGTTACAGTAGGTAGCTAGTTACAAGTTACAGTAGGTAGCAAGTCAGTGCTCGACATTAATACTTACCCGAAAGCAAGTAAACTCAGAATGGCTCATGCAGAGGTCTGATCGGACAAGTGAAAAATAAATGTAAAGGTTTCAGCTGTTTTTCTGTGTTGAAAACTCCATCTATAACTTGATTCTGTCAGCTAAAGGCTGTCGTCCACATAGTCTGCTTGGTCAAACAATCAGGCTGACCTAAGGCCTAAATTTCTGCTAGCATGAAGACATACTGTAAGATTTAGTATCAGTTGTCTCAATCGCCATCTTTAAACTAATTAATTGTTATAACTTATAGCTGCAACCTTTCTTATCCTTGGTTTTAGATTTTGACAGAAAGAAAAAATGTTGAATTTTTTATAAATTGATATTTCAGATGATAAAGAAAGTTCAATAAAAGACATTTTAATGGAGTGATTATCTTCATTTTTTTTATTGTTAGTTTGCGCATACCTAAAAAAACCTTGTGTCATTGTTCAATGAATAATCTGTATAGTCGATTAATCGTTTAAGTGATCAAAAGATTACTTGACTATCAAGGAAAAAAATTTAGTTCCTGCCCTAGAACAAATACGAAATTAAGTGATTTACTTTTGTCAAATATTTGCAGAAGCGGGTGAGAATCAATCAAGCAAAGTATCGATCAAGAATAATGACTTCAGGGCTGATCCGGTATATTGGGTATTCGGGATAATGTTGAGCCAAGACAATAAAGTCATTTGGAAAGTATGCTGATGTGCTAATTTCCAAACATTAACTGGCTATTTTTAACCAAGTTAGTCTAGCATTGATTGTAGTAGCTAAAGTAACTGCCTAGGAAGCGACTCAAATTCTGTTCCATAGTAAATATCGCAAACTTATACTGTAAGTATATGTTGAATCATTAGTTTTCTTTCAATTGTGATGGACTTCTGTAGATTACGTCTCTGCATAGTAGCACACCGTACTGTACAGTCCGTCTTCATCTAAATTCTTCGGCGTGATTACTGTAGTCAATTATCTAGCTACAGTATTGATTTGCTTTGGGCAATGGAGTACCAGTAATGTCTCTGTTTTGAGTTTAAAGGAATGGTCTACCATTAAACCAATCTCATTTATTTGAACTCTTAGAAACCCTGACACTGCTAGCACTGAACCTACAGAATTTCAATGGAAGAAGAGAAAGAATAGAAATACGTCCATAAAGACGTATATCAGAAGGTAAACAGATGGCCATTGTACTTGCAAGCATTTTGGCAGGGTGGTTTATAGGAATCAGGCCCACCAAATGGCATAAAGGTACACGTACCAACCAAAGAAAGAAATATACTTCCAGCATGCCTAATGCAATAGATACACTGTATGAGTAAGAAGCAGTGGGACCATGAGCCCTGTGTAAATTGCCACACTTTACTTAATGGACCATTCTAATATGGACTGATGGATGGCTTTAATTATGAGATGAATGGCTGACTGCTAGAAAAGGCTGTGCATGAAAGCTACAGTAAGATGAATGTATGTGAGAAGGTACATGCATTAAATATACTCTGCCTACTTACATTATTTAGACAGCTACCTGTTCAAAGAGTGCAACACTTTCATTCAGGTTACACCGACGACCCCACTCTGACATTCGCATTAAGAAATGGAAGGTTTTATGTGATGGAATGTTTATAACAGCGCTAGATATTAAAGGCCAACGTGTACAGAATTATTTATCCAATCACTAATGCCGAAAATGAACAAACAAGCATTGCTCGTGCTTTCCATTATGCCTGACGTTCACCCAGAAATCCCAGATTTCCATTTTGGTAACCTCCCCACCATTCTATTTCCCCTGCCCCTCCCCCCCAGAGACGTCTCAGACGGGACTGGGAAAGAGGGCGAATTTCATTTTAACGGTATAAATTGGATTTCGGGGGGGGTGGCAAGAGCGACAGAGCTGGGAGGGATTCGATTTCTCACCTGGACAGGATGTTGGCGGGAAGATTAGCCTAAGGCGACACGGCATAAGATTTTAATAAAGAAAAGATCGCCGTCTGCGGCAGCCGCCACCCGTCTCTTTGTTTCTCGCAGTCTTTTGAACTGATTGGGAAAGTAATCGTATTATTCTTAGCCACATACATAATTAAACACATAATCAGCTTACTTATGAGATAAATCAGTCAGATATTTCTGGTTGGAGTTGTACAAGAAGGTTACATTACACTACAATACATTAAAACAAGGTGGATTACAGATCCAGATGTTGGCTAAATATGCATGCTTGCCCTTGAAGAGGATTCTGAAAAAGACTTCTCATTTTTCTAATTTCTCTTCCACACAGATATTGAGCCTCACCTAATACTTGGAACGGATAGAGACAAAATTCCATGAAAACCTTTGAGGAGGTAAAAACACAATAGTATTCTGTAAGAGCTTCTTAGTTCGTGTACTGTAAATGTACATTTAAGGAGACTCCATCACTCAACATAAACGTGAGCTTCAAAACGTATCAGCGGTTATTTACAGTATGTAAGGGTTATGCTGCAATGTTTGCTTATTTATTTCAATCTCACTCACAAATGATTCATATAAATAAAAAGAATGCAATCCAAAAGAACTTCATAAATGATGACAGACAAGACTAGTTATTCGATTAGGATGAAACATGGAACGAGATAAAAAGGAAGAAGAGTTAGGGAGATGATGGTAGCTGACATGCCGCAGTAGCTGAGCTCAATGACTAAATTTAGATTTATTGCATGGCATGCTTAGGAGGAGCGTTTTGGCCGTTTAATCGCCTTTTCCTTTGTTTTTGCAGCTTTCTGTGAACTTTCGTGGGTATTAATGAAAACAAGTCGGATGTACTGTAGCACGAATGCAAATGTGAGTAATGTGAATCAAAAGAAAATAAAAGTTACTAAAACTTTTGCAATTATCTGGTAATACTGGAACTGGAAGTTCAGTTTGGCCTACTCAGACATGTACAATATTTCATAAAAATGAACATTTACTTGTCCTAATTGCAAAAATGGCCCTGTTCCCATTTCTAAATGTCATTGCATACCCCGTAAAAAAGTTAGGGGGGGATAAAAACTGTGCTTTTAACCTTTATTTAATTTTTTTTTTTCCTATGGCCTATTCACTCTGATCAGCTTTTTTTATGGTTGTTTTATCATAAATTATCATAAATATCATATACATTATAAGGCTCATGTAATGAAGGTGACCCCTGAATTATTCTGAAAAAACATGTATTTGTGCAGCCAGTGATTGTGCCACTCAAGCTACTAAGAAATATTATTATTATTATCAACATATTACGGATTATTACTGGGGAATGTCAGGGCAATGTAGGTATAATTATGTTACTACTCAGATCACAGTCATAGAATTACAGTATCAGAATGATCAGAATATCAGCTACAGCTTAATATTACTATTTTTAGAACAATCAATATGAGGGGATTCTTTTAAACCTGAGAATGATACTGTGCATCCTTGCTCTACACAAACGGTCGCTTCTACTAACGCATGGCGCAACTCTTACACTTCTGTAAAAGGATTGATTGGGTTATTTCAGCTTTGTCTTCGTTCATTATAATAGGTCTTGGTCATTACAAGTTTTCCTGCTCTGCACACTGCAACATTTGTTACCTGGCACGTGTTGACAGTGTACGTAAACCGGGCGAAGTTCCACAACCTTCGTTCCATGTAAGAATGTGTTCCAATTCTCTGCTGAGACTCATGTGACGCTTCTGCAGTCCCAATCGAGTTGGTATCTCTCAAGGATATAATAATATATTTACTGTAGTACTAATGTAACTCGTGTACGGCTAAACAAAGCGTTCTGAATCGCAAATTCTGCATAATCCTGACCTATCCCTTTAAGATCACTCTCTATAAGTAGTTGGTGTCCCCTTACTTCATCGTGGCCCATTACAGGAAGAGAGAACATTTCACACTCCTTGTTCATCTCTAAAGAGATCGTTTTTCTTCCTGAATCCAGAGTAGGAAGCTCGACCTCCTTTCTCCAAACACTCGCTTCCTTCCCCCACAATGGGTCCATGTCAAAAATAGGGCGGTTGGTTTAATCACTGACTTCGCTTAACCACACATTCCAGTACTAATTTTAGAATTTCCCTCCCTACTATTCATCTTTTCTCCCTGTGAGACGACCATCGACTTCAACAAGTGTTGCTTTTTAGATGAGCCTCGTGGTGGCAGGCGCGACCTAGTCCAGGTAACAATCTGAAAGCATTGTATACTGTACAGTAGCTCCTTGCTATACAGTGCTCTTATTTGGCGGCCCATTGCATGGACATACTGTAAAGTGCTTTTCTGAGTCATGACTATTGTGTTGATTTCACAATAGGGTGTTGTCCATTTCCATGTTCTTGCCGGTTAAACCATTAATTAGTTGAATTGTGATGAAATCATCTTAAGTTTTAACTTGAGTAAGACCCTATTTTTTTGAAAAGGTATCTTAAGTATCTTAGGTCAATATACCAATTATAGAATTCATTTGAGTAACAGAAAACCGAACTGCTCTGCTGTAGCATGCCATCCGGTGAAAAAGCAATAATCAGGGCTAATACGCGACTGTTTCCTATTAAGCACAACAAGGCTAATTTGCTGAAGTAAGCACTGAGCATTACTCTACCGTCAGACCCCTCTTCATTTTTGCTCCCCATCTATCAATTTCCTGTCTTGGGGTTTAATTAGTAGCCAGATACCATGAGACGTCTCCAGAGTTGACTCGTCGAGATTTGCGATTTGGAGTTACGTTCCTGGAAGACATCATTAAAAGTAAGAAAAAGTGCTAAACCAGATGCCTTGTTGGAATATAATATTATACCCAAGAAAATTGAAATAATCCTGAAGTGTATTTCTGATCTAAGAGAGACCACTAGAGAAGCCCTTGTGGCAAGGACATGCCTTGACTGGAAAGGTAACCATCATTGTTGGGCTTTTCTTATATCGTTAGGTTACGGCAAGCCGGATAAAAAGCTGCCGAAATGTGTTTGTGTTTAACCTCGTCAAAGGTCAAACTAGCTTGATTTATTCATTAGAAGCAATGTTCTGGCTATTTATTAGAGCCATCGAGTTGACCGTTCCTCTGGCGAAAACACATTAGGTCAAAATTGACGTAATTTATACAGTACATCTACTATTTTTTGAGTTCACAAGGTTTGGATTAAATGCATATCAAATGCATTAAATGCAAGTCAAATAAGAAGAAGAGCTGCACTGCATTTCAGGCACATCTTATAATATAAGTCTGTGGATTAGTCTCGGCATTGTGCTGAGACATTTATGCCAAACCTACACTCTCAAATAACTCCCTGCCATGCCGCTTTTTCCCAAAATAAGTCCTGCACATGCAGATCTGGGAGAAAGAAAAAAAAAGAGCGCCAAGGCTTTTTATTTAATCCTAAAGATCTGAAACGCAGCATTTTTCTTCAACCACTTTCATCTTAATGTCGAAATCTGGGTCATGAATCTACTCGACAGCTACAGTACCGTAGCGTAGTGCTGCTGATCCCTGCTGCCTGATTGGAAATGGAAATGTATGGAAATGCGTAAAATGCTTACATGCTGTAGAATAAAACAGGAAAAGCGCTGTTTAAAGGGGATATTCTCCGGTTTCGTAACTTTCCATCTTATTAATATCTAACACATCTTAACTCGAAGCACTTCTACAGTATGATTAACCTTCTTCTCTTTAAATCAAGTCTTCAATACAGGTGCGAATGCTAGATGTAATTAAAATGAAGTGCAATCACCATATTAGGACAGAAAATACCTAAACAACGTTGTGTGTCAGGCATAAAGATGTAATAAATTATATGCAGAAGGCAACAGAGGACGCTTCGCAGCACAGCGGGCGTTGATTATCGCAGTCAAGAACCACACGCTCATCTACAGATAAGTCACAAAGTGGATGACTTTTCTGTGTGACGAGTTACGGTTTTATACCTGCAGGTGATGAATTAATGTATGTTCAGAAATAGAGGAATGTGGAAGAGTGCTCGCGTAAAAATTTCCTCCCGAGAATGGGCATGAAAAAAAAAAAGTTACATGAAAGGAGTAAGCAAGAGTGCTAACCATGAAACCATCACAGCACTTGCAGCATAATAAGAGCGGGTGTTCAAGTCAAACTGAGACTTGTGAATGAATGTATAAAACGGTGAAGAGACTGGTGCGGACGTTTAAAGAAAGCCACGTATCCGTGAATTATCCCGACCGTGTTGCCTCATAGCTCGGTGCAGTCATTCCTGTGAACTTGCGCAAGAGACGTATCTATCTGTGGGAACTGTATGCACAATCATTCACCAGCACCACTCCACGGCTGGGAGTTATTGCCACATCCACCACACAGTCCTGACCTCTCTCCAAGCCATTTCTACATGTTCGGGCCAGTAAAGGAGTTCCTGGGAGGTCATCGTTTCAGACCTGAAGCAGGCAGTCCGATCATGGCTCGGGCGTACTGAGAAAATGTTCTACCTTGATGGTATCCAAGCACTGAGATGCGTGCATTACTCTAGCAGGGGATTATATAGAGAAATAAAGATAGTTTTTACCATAACTGTGTTCTGTTATTCAGCAAAATCAAATGTCCTGGTTTGAATCGAACAACGTTGTAATAAAACAGAAATACTTCTATTCCAAACTATTATTTCGAATGCATTACTGATCTCATCATGCAACAGCAGTTAACCATAGCACAGTGGCTTGATATGCCACATCTAACATATAGCCACATAGTAATGTACAGTATGCATCACTCTTAAACTCCATGCTGGCTCTGCTCAATCAGAAGGTGAGTCAATCCAGCTGATCGATCAGATGCCCCAGTGGCACCGCTGGCAATAAATCTTCACTCGCACAGAAGTATGAACATTACGGATAGCCTGTGTTAGATCAGTGCCTGCCAGATCTCTGTGATAAAATGGAGACATGTTCAATTAGTGTGCTCCAGAGAAAGATAGACTTGAGTGTGTGTGTGTGTGTGTGTGTCTGTGTATATATAATGAATGCATGGTGATAATTAAAAGACTCTTAGAGGACCTGAAAGAAATTAGAACATCAAATTACCGCGGCTAAAGAGGATGAATCGGGCTCTTCTTTTTAAGCAAAGAGATCCGTTTAGTAGCCTGGAAACCATCATCAGAGTGAAAGGCATGTAAATATTTCTTCAGTTCTTTTCTTAAGCCTCAATAAAACAGCTGCAGAGTCAGCTCAAAGCCCATCGAGCCCATCGGGTTCATTTTAGCCCTGGGGTAACGACTAAGTTCGTATTTTCCATGACCCCTGACTCGGTGCTGCAGCGTAATTCAGGAAGCAAGGCTCTGTAATGTGATTGTTACTGCTGGCCTTCTCTCACGCACGCCTTAATGACATGCAAATAAAGGCGGGAACACTGAGGTCAGAGCTCCGGTAATGATTGGCTGAGGACGTGACTTATATTTAAAATTCCGTAAAAACAGAGCAATTAGTTGCAGTCGCTTATGCATGCTTTGTTAAACCAAACGACGAGCAAATGAGCAATGCTAGTCAGTGGAAGTGGTGTCGGCTGTAATTTTTCATCGTATTTACCGGCTTATCATGTATACAGGGTCGCGGTGGGCCTGGAGGGCACAAGGTGGGGTACACCCTAGACAGAGTGCCAATCTATTGCAGGGTACATACACATACACACACACACTTACATGTTCTTTCACATAATAGCGACAATTTGGAAACGCCAATTAACGTTATCTGCATAAGTCTTTGGACTGTGGGAGGAAACCCATCAAGCACGAGGAGAACATGCAAATACCATGCACACAGACCCAAGTCAGGAATCCCGGACCCTGTGGGTGCAAGGCAACAGTGCTAACCACTAAGCCACCGTGTCATTGCTGTAATTTTTTTGTAATTAGTATATATTTTTGAATGGTGTCCCGAGTAGGCCTTCCTGGTCCCGAGTTGGACTACGAAGGTTCCTAGACGGATGGATGGATGGATTCACCCTGATAACCTTCTGCCAGGAACTTCTGTAGTCCAACTCAGGACCATGAAGGCCAATGTTGTCCATTGCATTTATTCCCGTGGTCGGACCTCCGGTCAGAATTTACACGCGCATTCACACACTACGAGGCCAGTAACCCGATTCTCTATGCCTTTGGACTGTGGGAGGGAACCAGAGTACCTGGAGGAAACCCACCGATCACGGGGAGGACATGCAAACAAAAGACCCCGAGGTGGGAATCGAACCCACGACCCTGGAGGTGTAAGGCAACAGTGCTGACCACTAAGTCACTGTGCAGCCAAAAAGGTCATCAATTTGTACTCAATGTGACATTTATAATTCAACCAGCTACAGAAGTTACATAGCATTTAAATGCTTATTAGAACATTTTTGTACTGTAAGTTCAAACACCTCAATCACATGACTACAACAATCTGATTTCGAGCTGTAATTTACTCTACGTTGCTGTTCTTTTCCATTCAGGCAGAGATGATTTTTAAGCAGGGTAAGGGAGTGTGTGTCAGGAGGGCAACTTGTCATTGATTTAAGCAATAAATAGTGCAGCGACTGACCTCTCACATCCGACCCCAATACTTTCCGAACAACTGCAATCTCCATGAGTTTTCCAACAGTTAATGAGTACCTCTAAAAACGGCTGCGCTACAGATGATGCTAATCTCTGCCTCTGAATTGCGGCTTACAGCAGCATGGAGGATTTAACAAACGCACAGCCTCTGTATAATTAATACTCATTTCAGCCTACGCGTTGCCATACTGCCGTCGTCTTGCCTTTTGGGCTGAACGTGAGGTCAGATTGCCTTTTTTTTTTAAATACTGGTGTAAAAAATTAAGCTGTGACTTTTCCTGTCTCAAATGATGCGATCCGAAACAAAATCCTTTGGAGGAAAGCTGGTGCATGGTTTCATTTTGTACAGCTCACTGGATTAGACATCTTTCAAGTCTAAATGTGTTAATTCGGCTCTAAGCAATCGCCCCCACCCCCCCCATACACACACACGACCTGCTTCCGCTTCAAATGGAAATAGATCTTTAAAGATGTCAGGAACTGCGCATCCTACCACCTCCTCTTCATCACTCCTCTGCAATGCTAGCACTCCTACATGGAGCAAACAACAACTGCAGTGCTTATGCTCGTCCTCTATCTCTTTCCAACACGCAGCGGTTGACTACAGTTCGGCACAGGCGGCTGGAGTGTTATAAAAAGGCAGGTGATAATGGTATGCGGTTAAATACTTGAGCTTCTCCTTATCTCCGAAACCCGAAAGCTCTGGTTATCTCACGCACCACAAACGTCTCACCTAAGCCTCTTCTAAAAGCGTGAAAAATCCTCACCCCATCGAAAATCATCAAAACCCTTTATTTTACACTGGTATAACTACTAACAGCCACTGCTATCCGTCAAATATTTTTAGGTTTCCTAAAAGAGGTCGATAACCTGCACTAAGGCTTTGAGTGCTCATCCACCATCTTCACACTGAAAGGAAAAACTCCTG
The DNA here is from genome assembly GCA_003987875.1 of Clarias batrachus. Classification (NCBI taxonomy): domain Eukaryota; kingdom Metazoa; phylum Chordata; class Actinopteri; order Siluriformes; family Clariidae; genus Clarias; species Clarias batrachus. Next base: position 53,086 of record QMIH01001310.1, on the reverse strand, counting down.
TATGTTCTCTGTGAATGCTCCATACACATAAATTCACCAGTCACGTTTATAGGAACGTCTGTACTGTATAAAAGCTTTGGTTAATGTTCACATTAAACATCAAAATGGATGGGGTGGGGGGGTAATCTCTGTGAATTTCCTGGAGACAGAGTTGTTGGAGACAGATGGGCAGCTTGAAGTATTTCAGAAACTGCTGATCACGACAGTCTCTGGAGAAATTACACTAACTTGCATTAAAGAACATTCTGAGAGTGGCATTTTGGGAGTGAAAAAAAAAACCCTTCTTGATGAGAGAAGTCTAAATCGAAATGAGCTTACAAAGAGGTGGTGAGCAGAAAAGCATCTCAGAGATCACAGCACCAAATAGGTTACAACAAACACATCTATTGAACATTAGTATCAGTCAAAAACAGGAAGCTAAGGCAATATTGGGCGCACGCTCACCGCAACTGGACAGCTGAAAATTGGAAATTTACATTTTTCGATTCCCAGCCGGTGCACAAACCCCAGCCACTGAATGCAGTACCGGCCCCAAGCCCAAATGGGTTGCGTTATGAAGGGCGTCCGGCATAAAACCTGTGCCAAGTTGTGTGCGAACCGGATCGTCTGGTGGATCGTCTGGTGATTGTGACCCCTTGCTGGGAGCAGTCAAAAGACCAACAACTGACTATGGGAATTTGGGACGGTGGTTGTTTTTTAAAACTTTGAATTTATTGGAATATAATGATGTCAAAACAATGTTCTGGCCTGCGATGGTCCAACCCTCCATGATAAAGCAGTATAGACAATGAGTGAGTGAGTAACGTGGGCTAAAATGGTTTGTACTAAGAAATAAATAATCTTTACCTTAATTTCAGATTTTTAAAATGTTTTAAACAATCTACTGTATAATTCCTTAAGGTAATTTTAGATACATCCTTTCTACAGACAATACGTTTGTATACAATATTATGCCAGTATTTTGTACCTTTCATACAGATTTTCTCATCTACCAGTACAGACAGGAACCCTGCTGATGCGTGTTTTCTCCTGTGCATCACTTCCAGATTGCTGATTAGGCATCTCCACCACTCCGTCAGGACAAGTGGTAAATGACAAGTGGCAGATTGCCCAGGCCTGACCCAGACATTTTGCATTACCGCATCAGATGGTGTTGTCACCCTGGTGTCTATACAAACTTTAATTATAGGTGCTATATCGCCATGACACAGATTGCCTTAGTTAATATATAAAATTTTAGATACAGCGCCAGGAGCTACAACGCAATAAAACTAGGTTGTAATCTAAAAAAAAATAGCATTCAAAAACCTTTTTAAAAATTTGTATAGGCAATAGCAGTTAAACAGGTGAAGTACAAAAGATGATTTACTTTTACTGACTGCTTTGGGAAAGTTTACGGGATGGTAATGAGACCAGCTATATTGTACGGTTTGGAGACGTTGATGTTGACAAAAAGACAGGAAACAGAGCTGGAGGTGTCAGGGCTGAAAATGCCCTGATTAGCTTTAGGAGTGACAAACATGGACAGGATTAGTAATGTGTATATTAGAGGGACAGTGCAGGTAGCACGGTTTGGGGACAAATTTAGAGAGGCCGGATTAAGATGGTTTGGACACGTGCGAAGAATGGGGGGGGGGAGAATGTTAGACATGGAGCTGCCGAGAAGGAGGAGGAGACGAAGACCCAAGAGGAGGTTTATGAATGTGGTGCGGGAGGACATGAAGGAGACTGGAGTAACAAAGGTAAGATGTTGAGGACAAAAATAGATGGAGACAAATGGTCCGCTGTGGCAACCCCTAATGGGAGAACTTTCCCTCTATAAATGCCAAGACATACCCTGAGAATCTGTTCAACTTGTCATTACATTTTTTTGGAAACACAATGTTTTTTGCTTGCAGTAGAAGTATCTATTTGTATCTATACCGGATCCTTACCATGCTCAGCAATGCTTTCCTTTCTAAACTTTTTCTAAATTTGGCAATATCCATAAAAAGACTGATAGCAGACCCTGACTGGTACACAGTCTGCCCATTGTCACAGCTTTTTTAATGGGGTTTCTCGGTCATACTCTCTTTATCTGTTTTCCAGGATTTTTGTATAAGCTAGAAAAGGAAACACAATATAAAACAATGAAGTGAAAATGGACCAGGACGGATGATGTCATCACAATATATTGACTGACACATTTAGGTCTTTTCCCCCCAACCTCATTCGGCTCTCACACATTCTCTATAATACGGCTTATTAAATAAATAAATATATATGAACTCGGAATGCTGGAACAGCCACCACCTAAAACTCATCAACGCCCCGGGACCGGGGTGACCTCGACTCGCTAACACACTCCCTCATGGGGTTTTTCGAGTCTGCACATTTTGTCGTCCATCACTGTCAGAGACTGGGCCTCCGAGAGGACGGCTGTCGTTTATCACACTCGCTTCATAAAAGCACTGACAAATTTACATAAGAAACTTGCTTAGAGTTGAGGCGGATTGATGTCAGAAATTGTCCACGTCTGGCCGGCTGAGACTTTCGGAAGGATTTGGGATGCTGTTGTATTTGGATCCCATGGCTGCTTTTCCATCATGGACACAGGTGGCTCACACAGGCTGTGATTTCCCAACAGGGTTCGCCTGAGGCACTGAGATTTCATAATGAGCGGTTGATGAGGGGATAGGGTGAGGGGTGTTATTTGGCTAATGATGAATAATGTACTGTACCATTCGATCTATGGCACTGTGATTACTATGATATTTAGGGCGGGGCAAAATGACCATACAGTATTGACAATGCAATTAACTTTGTCGCCTTTCTGAAATATCATATCTAGTAATTTCAATATTTTCTTATTTACCATTTTTACAAGCAACTGTAAAAATTATGCTTTGAAGCAAATGAATTGAGTTAAACCATAACTGTATAATCGTACATCCTAAATATAATTATTAGAAAATGTATTAATATTTGACATGAATCAAATATTTTTTCATTCAGCACAACTGTTTTGATTTTGTCTCCTAAAATTCTCTATAATGTGCTACATAACCTGTATCACAGAAAGTCTTTAAATATCACATTTCTTGCCTTCAATCCCATTATAGACGGAAATTATTTATCACACTGCTCAGTTGATACTGTTGTAATGGAAACTGTTGATTATCAAATACCAGTTGCAATCCAGAGGGACACACAGTAATTCACATTTCAACTCAGTATCCATCAGCATCCTTGGCCCTGCATTCATTTTCCTAGCTCTTCATTTTTAAAGCATCTAATGTGGCCACAAGCCAAATATAGCCTACTTGGCCGCTGCTAATCATGATTAGTAATTATTAATTAGGGGTAATTCATTTCCATTTCCATCCACACCTGAGGACTTTGTTACAGGGCTAGAATAATAATGATCCGTTCCATCGATGCACTGCGATTCTCTTTTAAACTGTGTTGAAGCGCAAATCATCATAATCACAATTTTATATTGGCTTTTCTAATAATTATGATTCATTTTTGTTACATAAAAAAACTAAAAAAAATTTGTATTGTACTGAGATTGTGATATGAAGTTCCTGATCTTTTAAGATTTTAATCATTCAAAGGATTTAGCCGTAAGATTTCTTCAATATTACAGTGTACAGAATATGATGCCATACAGTCCAAGACAAAAACATTTACGGTAACCAAATACTGTGATTAGCTTGCAAAAACAAAAAAAAAAAAAAGGAAATCCAAAGCTGACTTTATACTTTTATATATAATAAATTATTTGGATTAAGTACTGGACAGTTGTTAAATAATCACCCCTAAATATGTAATACAACATGAGGGAGCATGCTGTTATTGAAAAATATTGTAATCAATAACAATACAAGGGGTGGGAGATCATTACCCATAAAGTGTAACATTTGTCTTTTAAAAGCAGGCCCTGAGGTGTTTTAATCTTCCTATACCAAAGTGGCTGGCCAACAATTACACTTTATACAATCACTATTTACAGTAAAAGGGTAAAAGTAGCTCTACATGGTCTGGAGGGTAGAGCACCTGTCTGCCAAAACCCACATTCAAACCCAGTCACAGAAGCACTTTTAGGACGAAAACACATCTGATAACATTATGCCATCTTAAACAACACTTTATCTCCTTAGTAATTATTTTCAAGTCGTGCTGTTCTGTTCGTGGCTACCACTAGTTTCTAAACCTAGGCTGAATCCTAAATCCCTCTCTAATCCCTGATCAAGAGGACTACTTGGTTTGTGGAACAAGGGGATTATACACCGTACATACTGTAGCATACTAGCCTTTTGGGATTCAATCCTGGAACCTTGGAAGTTCTAAAGTAGAATAATAAGTGGAAATACGAAGTAAATCTCGTCAGCTTCTCAGGACTGAATGTTGTGTCTGTTAATGACACTAAATGTCAGTCTAGTTCTACTCTACCAGTTGTAGTAGAATATGTGTTGGTGGAGCAAAATAACTGCTTAAATAAGCAACCAAATCTGTAAGCTGTAGAACTGCAATTTCACACTCCAGGTCATGCTGTTGTACTGAATATCAGTACGTCTTGGTATTCAGGCTGCATCCGCTGCATCAAAGGTGTGCTGATATCCAGCACAACAGCACTGCCTGTACAGTAATGTGATTTTTCTTAAACAAACAAACAAAAAAAATCACTTTTACTTCTTGATCACGCTCGTGAATCAAATGTAACTGCAACCTTTGAGGAAACGGGTTTTAATAGATTTGCCTTAGGTGACAAAAAGTAAACCATCAAATATAAACATTCAAATATGATTTTTTTCTTTCTTTTAAATCACTATTATGAAAGCCTGAATAATGTTATAACTATGAAATTCATTCTGACAACCTACAGTAATATCATGTTAAGCCAAGAATCTTTCATGATGGTTAAAAACGACTTCCATTGCATGCTGGGTCAGACTGGGAGGCAAAAAAACAAACAAACAACAAAAACATGATGAAATATAAAAATCTAAATAAAGAAGTCAAAAGATTGGAATCGTCGGACCGGTCTTATGTCCGGTTGCACTAGTAATACATTTTGTTTGTGCAAATGAGTGTGTGAAATAGTGTAGGGCAAGTAGGAGTGAAATGCCACCCAAATGTCAAAAGGTCCTCGGAGGTGCTATGCGCCTGTTTGTGTGTGTGTGTGTGTGTGTGTGTGTGTGCATCTTTCTGAACACTGCTGCATTATAGGAATTGATGAACGGTTGAACGAAACACTAATGAGCCAAATGAGAGGCAGAGGAGGAAAGAAAAAGAACGCGAGAGACAAACAAAGAATACATTAGCTGTGAGAATAAGAAGACAAATCGCTAGGTTGACTCAGATCCCAACAGCCCACACTTGTTCTACAGCTTTTATAGAGCCTTGTGATTTTTTTTTTTGGTTTTTGTTTTGCATTTGGTACAGTGATTTCTCATTTTAAAAAATCCTGCAAAAAAAACAAACAAACAAAAAATCCTCATGAGAGTCATGATGTGATTCGGAGAAATAATGCGATTTCAGGTGTAGCCCGTGTGCACATCATGCTACTGTATCATCTATCATCAAGGACAAGGTTGACAGCAGTACCTCCTGGACCATGACCACTATGATAGTCTGGCATGACGTAAATGAAAAAAATGAATAAAATCTGTCTAGGATTTGGACACAAAACCCCAAGTTCAGGACTATGTAATGATGCTCTCCCATCTCTATTAAAGGGATTGATTCCTGGTATGTTTATGTGTGTGTGTGTGTGTGTGTGTGTGTGTGTGTGTGTGTGTGTGTGTGTGTGTGTGTGTGTGTGTGTGTGTGTGTGTGTGTGTGTGGAGCTTACGTTTTCTCCCTGTGCTTGGTCGGTTCCCTCCCACAGTCCAAAAACATACAGAGTAGGCTAATTGTCATCTGTGTATGTGTGTGTGAATGAGTGCTTGTGTTTGCCCTGCGATGGATTGGCAGCTCATCCTGGGTGTGCTCCGCCTCGTGCCACGGGTCCCCTGGGATAGCGGTATAGAGAGTGAGTGAGTGAGTGAGTGAGTGAGTTAGAGATTGTTTGTGTCTCTCTCTTTCCATGTTCTTATCCGTGAAGCCGAAAGAAGACAAGACACACTGAGGGAGGGGAGACCTCCTTCTGATTAATAATTCATAACTCAGCCTGCAGCCTGTCCCATGAGATGTGCTGTAGTTGAATGTATAAAGTGTCTCCACACAACACAAGCTCTATGGTGGCATGAGAAAATCTATATTCGTTACCCTGCATGGGATTTCTGTTTTTGACTACAAATGAAAAAGGAAAAAAGGAGAAAAAAAAAAGAAAGAAAGAAAACATGTAGGGGAAATATACATTCAGTGGCCACTTTCATTCATGTTTTCCAGTGAGCCAGTCATGTGAAAGCTGCACAATGTATATAATTTTTTTATTTAAAGCATGTTTTAATACAATCAAGAGCTACAGGTAATGTTCGCGTCAAACATCAGAATGAAGAATAAAACGTGATTTTAGTGATTTTGGTCGTTGAGAATTTCAATTCCCGGCCAGGCACGATTCCCGTCTCTGTGTRCATGGAGTTTGCATGTTCTCCCCGTGCTTGGTGGGTTTCCTCCAGGTACTGCGGTTTCCTCCCACAGTCCAAAGACATGTACAGTAGGTTAGGTTAATTGGCGTTCCCAAATTGGCTGTAGTGTGTGAGTGTGTGTATGTGTGTGTGCCCTGCGATGGATTGGTGGGTCTCCTGGCATAGGCTTCAAGTCCCCCGTGACCCTGAATACAGGATTAAGCGGTATAGATGATGAGTGAGTGAGTTAGTGAGTGAGTGAGTGCTTAAAGAGGGAGAAAGGACAGGCTGGTTTAAGCAGACTGTGTTCCACTCCAGCAAGTTAAGAACAGGAATAAAACTAAAACTGAACAATTGGATCTCGAAAAAAGGCGGTGAATAAATAAGTACGGTTTGTAAGATATGAGATGTTGATGAAAATCTAAAAGGAGACACTTATGTAATATCCAGAAATGGACATCATTATGTGTGCAAGTTCTAAAATGAGCTGCCAGGAGCAACACTGCGTGCATTCTTTGCATATTTTTTTTTTTTGCATAAAACATTATGCAGTGAGCAAAAGGAAAATAAATAAATAAATAAATAAATAAGCAAACGGACAGTAAAGATCCTCATACCTTTGTACCTTAAGAAATCAATGGTTTCCACACAACAGCATACAAAAACGTGTGTGTGTGTGTGTGTGTGTGTGTATGTGTGTGTGTGTTTGAGTAATGGCTAAGGGACGGAACAGGACAGGTCATTCTTTTAGGAGATGCAGCATGTCACTAGACCGCCTCTCAATTTCGGGAGGACAAAATTGCTTGTGTAAATGCTTGTGGGTGTTCGGCTTCAGAGGGCTTTGCATTATGTGGCGTGCTCGTCTCCTATTCATATGTTACGCTTAGAGCAACATTAAAAAGCGATCAGGCGGAAAACTTAGCCGGAGCCGCACACAACAGAAAGCGAAAAGGAATGCAACTGCGGCCAGGAGGTTTGGTGATCCCTTGCCGGCCACAATGAAGCGGTAATGAAAGACATTCGTCTTGAGCTTCCTCGGACATGTGCAAGATTCTGACGTTTTTGATATTGTTATAAAAAACAAGTCTAGAGTATAATTAAAATTTTGGAGAACAAGCAGACAGACAGTCATGATGAAAAGATAAAGCTACCAGTAATACAGTATCAACATACGGAGAGCTAACAGCCCCCGTGCAGTCTTGACCTCGCCCGCCAAGCCATTTCCACGTGTTAGGAGTTCCTGGGAGGCCAGTGTTTCAGATGCAAAGCACGCAGTCTGTTCATTAGAAAACCTTCTACCTTGATGGTATCCAGGCGCTAGTGAAATGCTGGGATAAGTGCATTAGTGTAGCAGTGGATTATATAGAGAAATAAAGGAAGTTTTTACTCTTAAATAAATGTGTTCTGTTTTACTGCACAATCGGAAATATGTTCACAAATGTTTATATATTCAGATTTTTGTGTTTGTAGATACAGTATGTCATGCTCTTATGTTAAAATACATTTTAAAATTTACATATGTTTACATTTGAGGTGGTAAAACTTCGCTGTTCCTCTATAATCCTACAGGTGGAGTTGTGACAAAATCTCACTCACTCACTCATCGTGTATACCGCTTTGTCCTGTATTCAGGGTCGCGGGGAGCCTGGAGCCTATCCCAGGGCACAAGTCGGGGTACAATCCATCGCAGGGCACACACATATACAGTACAGACCAAAAGTTTACACGCACCTTCTCATTCAAAGAGGTTGAATTTATATTATGGCAAGAAAAAAGCAGCTAAGTGAAGAAAAAAACGAGTGGCCATCATTACTTTAAGAAATGAAGGTCAGTCAGTCCGAAAAATTGGGAAAACTTTGAAAGWGTCCCCAAGTGCAGTCACAAAAACCATCAAGCGCTACACAGAAACTGGCTCACATGCGGACCGCCCCAGGAAAGGAAGACCAAGAGTCACCAGCCTCAGAAATCGGCSRTTAACAGCAGCTCAGATCAGAGAGCAGGTCAATGCCACACAGAGTTCTAGCAGCAGACACATCTCTAGAACAACTGTTAAGAGGAGACTGTGTGAATCAGACCTTCATGGTAGAAGATCTGCTAGGAAACCACTGCTAAGGACAGACAACAAGCAGAAGAGACGCGTTTGGGCTAAAGAACACAATGAAGAAAATTCTTTGAATGAGAAGGTGTCCAAACTTTTGGTCTACAAGCAGTACCTGGAGGAAACCCAGCAAGCACGAGGAGAACATGCAAACTCCATGCACACAGAGACGAGAATGGAGCCTGGCCGGGAATCGAACCCAGACCCTTAGGCGACAGTGCTAACCACTACACCGTGACAAGATCTAAAAACGTAAATTAATATCGCATTGGGATTTTTTTTTTTATCGTGATACTTACAGAATCGCAATACAAAAGGAATCGGCACCTACTGTAGATATCGTGATAATATCGTATCAGGTTGTCCCTGGTGATTCCCATCAATACACTGTTCAACACCTGAACCGATTATCTGTGTGACTTGCAGTGATCAAGAACAATCACTAGTCGGAATGTCCAGTTTAGAAAAATTGGACAATGAGCCGTTTGGTAGCTGACAGAGTTAATCTACTGTAAGCAAAGTGTATTAAGGGATTCAGTAGAAAGTTAGAAGCACATGGGGAAAAAAACAAAACAAAACAAAAAAGTCAAGACCTTTTAACCAGAAAGGAACACAAGCATCTCTCACACATCTCGCACAAAAGTAAAGTATACTGTGCTGTAAATTCGTTAAGTGTTCAAAGAGCGCAAGACTAACGACTAGACAGGAAAACAGCGAGTCTTTCCTCCCACTGTGCACAAAGAGGAGCAAACTGATCTGATAACAGGCTTGACATCCTGAGGCCTGTGTGTGTGAGTGGGTGGGAGATAAAAATCGGAGAAGCCCCATTTCCAGCCTACATCAATACACACACACACGCACAGACAAAAAAGAACAACATTAACAAGAATTGCCATCTTGTTTGCTCGCTGTCATCTTATTTGAGATTCAACTCCGGTTTTGCAATCATCTTTTTTTCTCTTTTTGCATTTTTGCACAAACATCACGAATCTGCTATGAAAAATAAACAAGGAATATGATAATTTCTGTGTGTGCAGGATTAATACAGAAGCAGAGCTATTCCTTCCTTCCCGCTTCCTTAATATAATATTCATGCTTCGGAATTCTGATGAGGCCCATAAATAAATAAGATCACACACTACAAGTGTTGCTCCTCTATTACTATTAATGAAAAAGGAAAAAAATGGGTTTATAGCTCGGATAATTAAAAGCGAGCGTGTGTGTTTGAAAGGTGTGCCCATAAATCCTTTAGAAATTGATTTCTTTCCCTGGATAAAAGCGGAAGAGCAGATTCTTGAGATTTCACTCAAGTGTGTTTTCTTTTTATACTGTTCACTGTAGAGTTGTTTCACACTGTATGGTCAAAGAAAATGAAAATCAGGCTGTATGATATCAGACGCATCGTGGCAAGTGTTCAGTCAAAGGGGATCAGACGAACAGAGTTACTGTACGCCTAAGGATGTAACAAGCATGTGTATGAGTATGTGTGTGTGTGTGCACGTATCTTTGATTGGCAATTCTCACTGACAGGCCATGCAGTGATGGTAGAATAAGGTTTGGAGAAACAGAAGGCACACATGTGCACATGCACAGACACAGACACACACACACACACACACACACACACACACACACACACACATACACACACACATCATCTGGATGAAAGCAGACACATGGTACAAGACATTGCTCCACTTCTTTGTCTGCTCTGTGAACTTAGAACAATGAAACCCTACAAAACTGTCTGATCAGACAGCTGTCATGATTCTTCCATCTAATATAGTGGAACCTCGGTTTGAGAGTAACCCGGTTTGAGGGTGCTCCGCAAGACGTGCAATTTTTTTTAATGCATTCTGACTTGAAAAACAAGCAAGTCTTGGTTTACGAGTATCATGTAGCACGCATGCGCTTCTTGTTTTGTGAGCGTCATGTGATCACAACTGAGTCAATGGTTTTTCTCTTGCGCACGCTGTCCACTGTCCCTTGTCCGTGTTGTCTTGTTCACCGCTAGCGCAAGATTCAAAGCTAACCAGATCCTAACACAAGGTTTAATCCCAAATCCTGCTCTAATCCCTGATCAAGAGAATTACAGTACTTGGTGTGCAACAAGAGATTGTGCACCCTAGAGTACGCAGCGCACTAGCATTTCATTTAACGCTATTTTGGGATTCAACACCAACCCAAAATGGTGTTTGTAGAACTATTGTACAAAAGCGATCATTGGCCTCCACTATGTGGGAGCACTATGTACCTCTCATCCCTCTGAGAGAGATCGGCCAATCAGCTCTCTCTAGACCTCCGGCTGCGAGGTTACAGCACCACCCGGGATTCAAACTAGCGATCTCCGGATGATAGGGCGAGTGCTTTTACCATTGCGCCACTCGATGATAGGGCGAGTGGCGCAGTGGTAAAAGCACTCGCCCTATCATAGTACATAGTGCTCCCACATTAATCACGGCTCTACAGCCAGTCAGGGGTGTCTGTGAGCTCGCGCAACTGAGGGAGTGGATAGCGCTGTCCCCCGAGTGTGTTACGCCGCCCCCAACGGTGCGTGAGCGAGAAGTTTGAAAAGATGCAGTCGGCTGGCGTCACGTGGTTTAGAGGAAACACGTGATCGTCTTCGGCCCTCCCGGCTGAGTGTTAGTAGTAGCCTTAATGTGGGAGCCCCCTAGTGACGAGGAGGAATTGGACACGACTAAATTAGGGAGAAAATACAAAAAAAAAAAAAGCGATCCTTGGTTCTGATTGCCAGTCAGACAGTATGGCTGTAATGTCTTTGGCTCTCAGTCTGTACCCTTGTGCGTACGATTGCATCACAGCTCTGCTGATATTCAGTACAATAGCACGCCCGTTCATTAGACATTTATTAATATATAAGAATTCTAGTATTGGACTATATCTGATAGTACATTGGAAATAAAAACTAAACAAAAAAAAAAGGTGATTGTGGGTGTTTTTCCAGGCACTGCCCAGACTAAAAGGCTGAGACTCAATTATCCTCTTTCACATGAAAAACATCAAAAAAACACTTTAGGGAAAGGTCAGAACACCCACCCATCATTTTAGAAAAAAATTGAACAGAGTTTGTTCCTGTGAAGTGGAACACAGGAGTAAAGTGTACACTGAGTTACAAAGTGCTGGAGTTTCGATTGGTATCTGTTTTCCTGCCAAGCCTGGAGAGACAGACACACTCCAAAACTCGCGCACACACACACACACACACACACACACACCCACACACACACAAAACCAAGACTCTAAAGAGAGTTTGATCATACAACACGAGTAATTCTGTTTATGAACAAAACAGCAGCGTGTCTTGACTCAACAAGGAAACTTCCTTTAGAGGCTTTTAAATAAAATGATAATCACGTTTTCTGGGAATTAAATTACAATCATCACCTATTTCGATTTTTCAGGATGCTAAATGATTCAATGAATCTACTCTGAAAAATGAAGTGAGAAAGATGAAGCACAGTTATTTTCTACTGTATAGTGCTATCAAATTACTTCCTCACTCCATCCATCTACTGGAGGAACCATTGTAATCCAACTAAGGACTGTGGAGGCCAGTGAGGACCGATTATTCCCAATTTACAATGTGGTAAGACCTCTGGTCAACATTCACACTTTAGGGGCAATTTGGGAACGCCATTAGCCTAATTTTTATTTCTTTGGACTTTGGGAGGAAGCCATCCAAGCACAGGGAGGACCTGCAAACTCAATGCACACAGACCAGAGGCGGGAATCATACACGGGACCTGGAGGTGCAAGGCGACAGTGCTAACCACTAAGCCACCATGCGTCCATGCTCACTAACTTATTGTGTATACCGCTTTATCATGCATATAGGGTCATGGGGGGCCGGGAGCCTAAATAGGTACAAGGCGGGATACATTCTGGATGTGGTGCCAATCTACTGCATGGCACACACACGTTAACACTACAGGCAATTTGGGAATGCCAGTTAGTCTAATCTACAAGGCTTTGGACTGTGGACGGAAACCGGAGTACCCGGAGAAAAATAGGAAGGACATGCAAACTCACATGCATACAGACCCGAGGCGGGAATCGAACCATCAAACCTGGAGATGCAAGGCGACCAATGTTAAGTATGTTAAAGCAATATTAACTATGTTTTTTTTGTTGAAATATTTTCTTCTTCTGATGCTAAACAAAATAAGAAGCAAAACTGTGCATTTTTTGAACATTCAAAACTGGCAAACTGGCTAATTTTGGCCATGAACTGCATCTGTAAGTAAATCTGCACATCTGCTCATTATTACCCACTATAATGTAATTCGTCATTGATTTATGTGCACGATGTGCCAAACTATGTTTCTGGGTGCACTTTGGCATTCATGGTGTTTTGGCTCGAACATGTAACATCTGGGTAGTTGCTAAAGTAGACTGTAACACTCAGCTCATCAATACCTCATCGCTGATGCATGAAACAGATGTGCAACATCCGAGACAAAAACTCAGCAGCTTCCTAATGCTTAAAACGTGGATCGCAATCTTTACACACCATGTGCTTAGTTTAAACCCACTCAAGCGTCTAATAGCAAAATAGTGGTAAAAAAAAAAAAATCGGGAGGCACTGGAAGGATTGTTTCGATTACTTATTTATACTAGAAAGATTATAATTTACTGTAGAAGGATGAATTATGGAAAAAAAGAGCATCAATAGGCAAAGATTAAAAGAATTCTGTGAGAGAGCTCGTTAGACCATCGGAATGCAACATCTACAGTATAACAAGAGTTCTAATTAGGCATTGAAGTCTTACTCGAATACTAAAACTGCCCACTGATAATAAATAAATAAATAAATAAATAAATAAATAAAAACAGCTTTGTTTACTCTGTAGCGCTGGAATATTAAATATTCATTACTGGAACACTGACATGCTGGGATAGGGAGCATTACCAAGCTGGTCAGATTTCAGATGGACTTTGTTTGGTTTACTGGACAATGAGGACATCAGGTCTTACAGTAACTGGACAATATGAAGTGTATGGTCCCCTTGATCACATAGCCATTTGGTTCTATGACAGATGCAGTGTGTTTGTGCATGGTCCATACAGTGTCCTTATGCCTCATCTAGTACCGCATGTGTCTGTTTGATGATCCTAAAATGTAATTAGTGGTTTCTGTGTTGTAATTGGGTGTAGTTCTACAGTACATTAATACTAAAATAATTTAAATGAATTGAGAAACCTAGTTGTTGTTTTTTTTAACTACAAAGTTAGCCACAATGCGTTAATGGGTCATTTTAACCCATTAACGCACACAATGTCGATCTTATTCGTCTGATCAAAGCGCACAACATTGTAAACACAAAATACAACATTCATCTGATTACACAATCATTCTAAATGGTTATTAATTACTAGTATTATTGGAATTATTTATTTATTTATTTTTAAAGTTAGAATTATTGTAATGAAACAACACGAGAACAGCATTGACTGCATGAATATGGGAAATTGAACGGCCCTAACACAGTGTTGCAGAACGATATTAATACCAAAGTGGGATTCAAACTCATGGTACCAGTGGTGACATCAGCGCCGGATTACCGCTGGTTCACTATGGAACATGCTGTTGATGTTGTATACATATTAACGAGCTTCATAAACACCGTGTTACACTGCAGCAATTTATAAGCTAAAATACAGCAATATTTCTGAAAGAAATAAAAATAATCAACATTACAACACTAAGAGATACATGCACTGAGGGCGGGAAGCCATTGGATCCGATCCCTCAGATCTCAGTTAGAAACTTAAGGCACAATCTATGTAATCAGACGTTGTGTGAATGAATGCCCTAAATCAAGATATAAATTTCCTTGTTTTGAAGTCGTACAGTATTTTTTTAAGATTGATATTTTGGGTCATGCATTAAACATTATATCAATGCCATTTTCTCAAAGTCATTTAAACTTTTGAAGCAACGTTGTCCTCATGGTGGATGTCATCGAGATGCTGGGTAGCCAGTTAAATGAGTCTATAATAATATACCATGTATAATATATAATCATCATAATACTGAAGGCGTCCAAAATCTGCAATAATCTCCTTTGAACAGTTGATATTGAGATGCATCCGCTACTTATGCTCTGTATAGCCTTCATAACGGCTCTAATCTGAGGTGCTGTTTGTTTAATTGGTGATTTCTGAGGCTGGTAACTCTAAATGAACATCTCCTCTGCAGCAGAGGTAAGTTTTGGTCTTGCTTTCCTGGGATGGTCTTCACGAGAGCCGGTTGCATCATTGTGGTTGATGGGTTTCTGCAAATGCACTTGACACAATACTGTTCTTGCAAGAACTGATGCCTACATGATACTGATCAACCAGAAAATAGTTTTTATCATTTGTAAAAGTAGGGTATTTTTTCAATCTACCATTGACCTCATGAAAATAAATAAATAAATAAAAAAACATATGATTTTAAATGTAAAAAAACTGTCCTTTAATATCTAAAACTCACCATTTATTTATTTAGTAAATTTCTTTTTTTTTTGGCAAAAATTTACATTTTCCTTCAACTAATAAAAGGCTTTTGGTGGATAAGAGCATTCATGCTGTATTGATGCATTACTTTTGTTTCAGGCCATGTACGTGTACTGAATACAAAAATTTTATCTGCTCCATAAGCAGAATTTAAAAAAAAAAAGAAGAAAAGGCATCAAACACCACTGCGGGCTTTATCTGCTATTTGAGAGTGTGAGCTTCATTAGTTCGAACAATAAAGGTTATCTCAGGGCTCGATTGAGTATTAAAAAAAGCCAATAAAGCCAATAAAATAGCTTTGGCATTTAATAACCCGGGTGAGTATAGAGAATAATATTCACCTGCTCATAAAAGTATAATTCCCTCTTAGTCTGAGAGGAGCCAACTTAATAAAGAAGGAAAGCTGAAAGCTATTGTGTGCAAATTATTTGAAGAAAGAAAAAAGAAATTAGAAAGAGAACATAAAAGACAAAAGAACCGATAAGGTTCGGGGAGGAATTGCAATACACTGCAACAAAGACAAAGACAGGGTTCGGGTGAGACACAAGGCAGAACTTGTGATGTTGTGATTTTGAGATATGTTTCACAGCCTGTAAAGAGGGGAAAAAACTTTCCATTACAATCCAACAAATTCCATTTCACCCTTCACCACATAATACACTTTTACTTTTTCAAAATTGTCCTGCAACCTGCAGTGAGTGAATTTACCACCGGTGTTCTTGCAGGAGTGGCGTCAGGACTTCCAGCTCATTGGTTTAAGTATAGTCTTGGCCGAGCTTTAGCACTGCGGAGTTTTAGTTAATGAAAAGTCTTGGGTCATGCTTCCATTAAAATGGCTTCAGAGCAGCAAGACAAACGAATAAAAGGGCAACATACTGTACAGTGCCGTGCAAAAGTATTCATACCCCTAGAATTTTCCACATTCTGTCACGTAAATGATTTTTATTGGGATTTTATGCTGGACCAACACAAAGTGGTAGAGTACTATACATATCTGAAAATTGTGGAAATATATTCAGCCCCTCTGACTCAATACTTTGTAGAACCACCTTTCACTGCAATTACAGCTGCAAGTCTTTTGGGATATGTCTCTTCCAGCTTTGCACATCTAGAAGGTGAATTTTATGCCCATTCTTTTTTGAAACATAGCTCAAGTTCAGCAAGGCGTGTATGGCTCAGAAAGGAAAAACAAGCAAATCAGATTTTCTACAGATATTCTAAATTCAGATTTTCATAGTTATGACTTAGACATAAGTCATATACAGTAAGAAGAGAACCTCCCCCAGTTCTGACCAACTCCTTCCCAGCTCTACCATTCTTTGGGCATCATTTTTTAAAGCTACAATAAATAAGGCTTGGATAGCTTGCAGCAGCTATTTGCTTAATGGCTAGCCTAGCCTTCTTTAGTCCATAAGGAGGGCTAGCTAAGCCATTAATGGTTAGCGATCTTTAGCAATCACACAAAAAATCTTTAGTTCTTAAGAAGGGCTGCGTTAGCCGTCAGCAATGGTAGCAGCAAACCACTAATCTCTTTAACCCTCTTTGTGTTTTAACTCTAAATATTGATTATGTCATAGCGAACTGATGCTCTTGCAGTATTGTCCCTTTGTTTTGTTCAAACATCTGGACTTCGGGAGCAGTTTATTTAAAGCTACAGTACAGACACTGAAACAGCATGCTTGGACAAGGAGTGAAAAAAAAAATGTATGCCGAGTTATATATTTTAGCTGGAAAATGGCCAGACAGAGACCTCTAAAACATATATTGAAGAAAGACGTATAAGATGTGAGCTTTAAGCACACTTTCACATAAACATGTCACATAAAACCTCCACCAGTCTGATCGTGAGTATCAGTTCTACACTCACGTTGAAAGTCATATTCAGCATCACACAACATGGCATTAGTATTTGAGGTTCCCTGATGATTTTGTACATTGTTAAAAAATATGGCACCTTACTACAATACCAAACTTGAAACATGCTTTATTAGCTATTTATTTATTTGTCTTCATTAGCAGCTGTATTAGTATTTAGTCTCTGACAACCACAATCCGTTGTTTCCCAAAAAAAAAAGAAAAAAGGTTGCCGCCTCCCTACCCATTACCGATCCCACAACCATAAAAATAACACTGCCAGCCCACATCTCCACACACCCCCTCCCACAACCCCAAACACATAAAACCACACACATGACAGCAGTATAAAGATGTGCTTTGCTTCCACTTTCAAGAAAACTCATTATTCCTTATTACTCCTTGGAGGGTATGTGCGCACATGCACACAGACACTACTTTCTGCTTCCTGCTGAGACCATTACTCCATATGATAATCTCAGATGCATCATTTAAAGCATCTTCTTTGAACTAACACTGAATTCTCTTTCGTTCAGCTAAAATGACCTTGTTTCTTAAGCATATTGACAAACAATATCTATTGATGACTAAGCCCTAAGCAGGAGTCTGAGTAACCCAAGCAATGTCCCAATAAACAGGCTAGATAAATTGCCCAATAAACAACAATGTGGATCAAATAATTAATAGGGTGCAACCATCTTCTCCGCAATATGGCCAACTGGACCAAATTCAGCCTCACATTAAAGCCTGCAGATTTTTACATGGATCTGGAGGAGCTTGATGGTCTCACCATGTGTCATGTTGACACGACTGGCCTCCACACGAATATTACAAATACACACATCGTGTACAGCAGAGGTGTTTCGAGGGCAGACTGGAGTAGCTAGGGAAACCCTGCATACAGTATGAACACGCTTTGTGACAATCCCTGTGATTATCCATTTTAAGCATGGCATACAGGTTTCACTAATATGCTAACCCATTATCCTTGACCCTGGATTTATTGTAAATGTTAGCCGTAATACGTGCACATTATTTTCTCTTTTGTGAATAAACGACCAAATATGCAGTTCCTCCTCAGCTCCTACATACCCTCAGTTTATATCAGCTGTTCCACAGTGAACCTTAAAGTTTACTTGGTGCTCTTACTCAGCACCCTGTTGATGTGACAAAATTCCTCAATTCAGAACGTGCTGCAACATCACCAATCCGGACATCACTTCCTCTGTGTGTTACTCTGGTAACGAAAGCACTTTGAATACTGGTGCTGCGACTGAAAAATTTCACACTGCTGAAATAAAATTGTATTAAATTAAATTTAAATTGTGAATAATAAATAAACAATCATTTGTTTAAATTACAAGATGGACGCTATTATTTCTATTATTAGTCTACGTATATTAACAAATGATCACTTAAAAATATAGATTGGTTACTTACAAATTATTATTATCATTATAATAATCTACTTTTAAACTCTACAGTATATGTGAGAGCGGTTCAAGTCAAACCAGGACTTTTGATTGTGCAGAATAAACATAGTTATGAGAGTAATATACACTTTATTTCGCTATATAATCCCTTGCTACAGTACACAAAGGTACACTAACCCACTGATCCCAGCGTTTCACTAACACTTGGATACCATCTCAGTACACCAGAGCCATGATCGGACTACCCGCTTCATACTGTATCATTGTCTCATCTGAAACGATGGCACCCTAGGAGTCTCACCCAGGCATCCCACCCTTTCTTTTAATAGAGAAAAAATAGACTGGTTTGATCTCCAAAGGCGTTCAGTCTTTTTGCAGAACAATGCACAACCTCGTACAGCCCACCAGACCACTTGCACATTACAGGAAGTTGGCTGAGAGACACTGCCACATCCCCTGTACAATCATGACCTCACCAAGAGATTTCCTCATGTTTGGGAAATTAAAAGAGTTCCTACTGTAGGAGGCCAAGGTTCTACACCTGAAGCAGGGAGTCTTAATTCACCAAACTTTCTACCCTGATGGTATCCAACACTATAATCTATATAGTGCAGGGGATTGTATAGATTAAATAAGTCTATTTTTACTCTCATAACTGTGTTGTGTTATTCCAAAATGGCACAAAAGTCCCATTTTGACTTGAACACCCTAATACAGTATATTTTGATTTAGTGTTTCCTCTAGACACAGGATTGTTTAATCTGTAACATTGACTATGCGGTTGACACTTTGAAGGAGGTAATTTAATATCTTTACATAATTTATCACAGTTAGCTTGCTGGATTGTCTAAGATTTAAAAAAAAAAAGTTCTGATGTTTCAATTATGCTTTTAGTCAAGCCCGGCTTTTCCCCCGGAAAAAGTCATGCATTTAAAGTCTGCATGCAGTACAACCTGTGAAGACATTATAATCTCGCAGAAGTGTTTTTTTTTTTGCATGTCTTCCTACAGTAGCATTGAGGACGACTCACATTAACACATACATACACTACGTGTTAGTGTGTACGTCCCATCCTTTTTTTTGGTAGATGGGTACCAGGGGAAGTCCTCTCTGGTCTGCAGTACCTCTTTTCTCTGGCCACTTTGACACGATGCACTATTGATTTGTACCATAACTGAACATCCAAATTGTGCGAGTGCTGTCTAATGATAAATGAGATTATGTTAGAATGAACCTATAAATATCATTGAGCATAAAAGGTCAAACCAGGCCTGGGGCAAATTCTACTTTATAGATAATGAAACATGATTCCAATAGGTTTGTGTAGGAGTCATACAGGATATTTCATACAGTACGTGGCAAGATATGTGGAATGAAGGTTTATCATCCAACATAAAAAAGTGCACGGCTTCAGGTCAGGCTTCAGAGTAAAAATATTACCTCAAGGTGTGTTGTGTGTGTTGCACGTGTCTCATCGCCTCCAGCATGCTCGTATGTAGGTGTCACTGTAGTGCTGTATTGATTTAAAAGTACTGTACATGGATTGATATGAATCTTCCACTGTCCCTTTCCTTTTTGAAAGCAGTAAAATATGGGTTGAGGTCGTTCAGTGTCTGAATATAGCTCCTGCTAAACGCATTACCCCTGTGCCACTGCTAACTGGCCCACATTCGGCTCGTCTGGGAGACACAGACAGGCTGGTCAGCGCTATTTTGGAATGTACTTGTGTGTGTTAAGATGGCAATGAAAGACACAATAGAGGCCAAAGTCACAAGGGAAAAGCATGACAGGCAAACCACAGGGAAAGTGAAAATTTAAAGCGTAACAGCGTCAGTGTCCATGTGTTAAAGATTAAAAGTCCACAAAAAGTCAGGTCAGATTAGAAACATACGGAACAAACCAGCTGACGGGTTCCAATGCCGACCCATATACAGTACAGTAATGTCAGTGTCTTCGTACAAAATATTCCAGGACTAGCTGTGGAGCAGCAGGGAGATATTTTACCCAAAAAGGGACAAGCTCTGTTTCTCTTAACATTCTGTCATTTTTGTGGTTGCTGTCACCCACTATGACTTCATACTTATTACTGTGTATCAACACTACTGCATGTACTGTTCTGATTGGTCAAAATCAGTTGTCATTTTCTAAGACAGTACTCATCTGGAAGCTGTGGAGACATGTGCAGTTGAGACTCTAGGCTGCTGATCTGAGGGTCATTAATGATCTGAGGGTCAGGAGTTTGAACGCCACCACCGCTGGGTTGTTGGGCCCTTGGATAAGGCCTTAACCATACAGTATGTCCATGTATAATAACCAACTACTGAGAAGACATCTACAGTATACTGCTTATCCTGCGTAGGGTCACAGGAGGCTGGAGCCTGTCCCAGGGAACTTACTGCACAAGGCAGGGTACACTGTAGGTATTGGGTAGATCGCAAGCAGATCAAACACTCAATCAAACACTACCTAGAATTTGGACAATCCTGCATGTCTTTGGACTGTGGAAAGAAACCAGAGACCTTGGAGGAAACCAACCAAGCAACATGCAAACCAGTGTTATGTCATATCATACTAGCCGGTTCCCATTGTTGTATGTTGGTACGCATGCTTAACATTAATCTCTAACCAATCGACTTACCCTTCTGAATCCTTGCGCCTCATGGTTGTTAAAATCCTCGTATAAAGAATGATGACGTTTTCCGAGCATGCTGCCGTTCCCGTTGGTTAAGGTACCATGACCCAGGTTTGCCATGTTCACACTATCCGACGTTTCCTTCTCCTCTTCTGGTTTCTCTTGGCGCTCTGGTCCAGCTTGAGGTTCAGGTTCGCCTACACTGGAGGCTGTCATAGGAGAGAAGTGCTGCAAGGGTTCGGGGGGTTCCGGTCTGGTGCATAGGTCATGCATTGCTCCCTCTCACTGCGCGCTGAGTAAAACAGTGGGGGAGTCAATACTGCCACTGGAGTAGCACATTAAACAGCGAGGCAACAGGAGGGCAGTGTTGGTGTTTGATTCACCTCCAGGAGTCATGCAGGAAAGCGAAAATTGCACAGTCACAGTACGGCACGGCACAGTCGACCTGGGGCTTATTCATAGAAAAGCAAGAACTGCATCACGCCAGAGTGCAACAACGTTTCTCTCTCTATATATAAAATGTATAGTATGGTAAATTATACTGGGGTTAGCAGTCAACTGCGCAGAAACATGCCCGTGCGAAAACTGTCGTGATGTTACGCGGTTTAAGGTTCTCGTGAGGTGTGCATTGCTGTAAAGATTCCGTCCTAAACATGCAGCTCTGAAGCTGTCTGCAACATCACGACATCGATCTCTCCATCTCTATGCATTCCCCCTTTAGATAAGGATTCCTGTTCTATCTTCATCGGATCTGAAGATTCAACAGAATGTCTATTCCTTTCAACAAAAAATATCTCTATATTAATGTACATTTGTACATTACGTATCCTTCTTCTCTCTCTCTCTCTCTCTCTCTCACACCTCTTCTGCAATCATTCCATTTGAAGGATAAGACGGAGCACTCAAACTGCTGCTCCACCGCTGCCTAATCCGCGCTCTCCGAGACGACGTTACATCCTAGAGGATCTTGAAAGGAGGAGGGAGAACGCTCGGTTGTAAACTGGCTGAAAAAGCCAGTGCGTGTTTGTGTGTATCTATATGATAAAGAGGCAGAATGGGGGGTGGGACGGCTGCATTCGGCACACCAATCGCAAGCAGGCAGTGTCACCGTCAGAGCCAATCCTGCCTGCGGAGGGAGCCGGTTTCCATGGAGATGACGCTGGAATGATGGTGCTGCCTATTGATTGCTCAAGAGGCAGCACGGTGGGCTGTGGGACAGGCACACCAGAGTGGACACACACACTGCGCAGACATTACCACTGAGAGACAATGTTGCCATTGACGTATGTAAACGTGCTCGTTTAATGCAACCCCGGGATGCAGACATAACAGGAAATTACATCATGTCACCGAACCCCAAGATTAACATCACATTACATCTCTATCCGGCTGCACACACTTATGGCAATAGAACTGCCACACAGCATTCACAATTAATCACATGTAAATAAACACGACATGCATGCGTGTGTGTGAGAGCGTGTGTGTCGAGTAAATGAAGTTTATTAAATCAAAACACCATCTCAGGGATTGCATCAGATCGCAGACACCATCCCGTTGATCACTTTATTACTTTCTCAAACACACTCCAAGAGATTAATTCCGGAGTTATTAGCTCTGTCTCAGAGCCTGTGTGTGTATTTTTGTATCTCGAGTGCACACTGTGTGAGAGCAGTCAGTGTAATCTCAGGGTACACATCATATACAGTAGTTACCTATAGTATCAAATGGGTGAAAATTTGATCTAGAGGAGCTTTAAATGGGCTGGTAGATAATTCACGTTGCTCATATGAGGTCATAAATGTATTGGTATGTATACTATTCTGCATTCGGGAAGGTATAATGGTTAATACCTGCAATATAAACATCCAAAACTATTGAAAATGACACCGTGTTGTATTGTAATACTAGAATACTAGGGGGGCATTGAGTCTAAGAACGGCTCCTGGTAGACCTGCATACATACGCCGACATATGGAAGGTGGAAATATCGAAACGGTGGAAGGACGCCAATTTCTTTTCACCACACATCATGTGGAGGTAGGGATGAAATAAAAGAGAACCCTAGCAGTGGAACTAACACACGGTTGCATATGATGCACCATATTTATTTATCATGTATGAAAGAATTTCTTGTTGCTCCTTTTGCGGGAATGAAAAAATGAGGTGCAGAAATCAGATTTATGGCAGAAAGCGGCTTGAGTCGAGATCAGGGCCATTTCCTTCATCATGCTGAGCTATAGGACTCGCATGCAATGTGTTAGACTACAGGGAACACCAAAGGATGAGGAGAGAGAAACTGACAGTATATAACCTGGAGGAAAAGGATTTTTGTGCTGACGTTTAAATTCATACAGTACGCACAGAATCAAGGGCAGATGACGAGATTAATGTGATCAGATTCAGATGTCTTGGACAAACTGAAGAGATTGAGAAAGTACAAGAAGTGTGAAGGACAGAGAAAACTGCATGTGAGACGGCCTGAGCAGACAGTTGGCTTCTGGCTGGCCCTTACAGTCTGTGATATCCCTTTCTACCACCAACAAAATGGATGCGGGTCCTGATGTCAAAATACGGATGGCCTTTCAGTCCAGCCTTTCATTATCGCTCATGAAAATTTGATTCGTTTCAGTTACAATTAAATTTTTTTTTAGTTTTATAACTAAAGATTACTAGATTACTAGATAACTAGATTAGTTAAACTTGGTTTTCATATATACTTTATGGGTTTTAGAGTGCTTGTGCCAATCCAAAAGCGGTCAGCATCAATTCATCCCTCTCAGTGATCTAGGTGATCTCTAAAAATACACTCTCTGTGTCCAGGATGACCAACATACACCAGAGTATCATGTTTTTATAGTCTTACAATAAATGTGATCAACTGACCAACTGTATCACTTTACGCCACAAATGAAATGATCCATTTATTATAATTTCTTTAAAACATTAATGAATCTAAATTTAATTATATGACAATTCTGAAACTACCACTTTTAAAATCCTGCATCAGACAAACAACATGCAGACTGAGAAAACTGAAGTTGTTTCCTTATATTGAACACTTGTAAAAGTTTCTCTTATGCAAGAGAAGGGAAAAAAATGAGAAAACTGGTGAACCCTTGAAATGAATGAGGCAGAAGAAAATAAAAAAATTTGTGGATACGATAAAATCTGTCCATTACTTCCTTAAATCCCAAATGAAGCTCCCAGGTTAATTTTATCCTCACAGAGTCTCATCAAACTAGTACTGTATTAGGTTTGTCCAAGCCACATGTATGCACAACAGAATCAGTATTTATGACATGCTTACTCGCACAGCTGTACATCATGGCAATCAGTCTCGTGAGGAAACATGCCCGAAGGTTAAGAACATTTTTACTGACAATGAAGTAAAGATCCTAGCCCACGAAATAGACTAATGCAAAAATGATTGTATATGTGGGTGTACACATAGATAAAAACCCTTGGAAGAGGCATCATTTAAAACTGATGATCCGACAAACACATTGCTTCCATCTGCAAAAAGCTGCATGAGCCAAATCTTTATACAAAGCATGATCCTAATCAATCTTTAAATATGCCCTTCATACAATTTTACTTTGCATTCCATCTATGCCGTCTGTCTGCTTTTTGTGAGCGCCGAAATCAGCAGTTACTCTCTCAGTTATGTTGACATGTTAGACGGTATTGTTATTACGGCTATTACATGTTTTTACCCTTATTTTTTGTATTCGGTCAGAATTGCAGAAAAATAGGATGTTTACCATGTCCCCGCAAACCAAGCAAGTTTGATGTTTTTTGCATTTTATCTTCGCATTGAAATGATGCCAATCCCAGAAATCTGTTGGAACTTGTATGACGTGGGTTGTTGCTCAAAGGTGCACAATCCTGGCAGTTCTGTGTTTGCATGGCATGAGTACTGAAATGGAAACTGAAACGGTGTGATGTGCTTAAAGATGAAACAGCATAATTGGGCTAGAGGGATTTTTATTTTATTAATCAGAATTTGACTGTATGAAAAGTGCATATGCAAAAACAAACATGGTGTCAGGTCTAGATGAGAACCTGAGAAACCATGAATAATTACTGTCCCAGCCATTAGCCTAGCTTGTGTCCTGTTGTCTAAGGCTATCTGAAGACGTTCATTAAGGGAAGGCGACGTGCTCAGCTGTATGTTTAACAATTAATAAACAGCCCATAAATAAAACAATAAAGTTATAATAGTGTGATTTTTTTTTTGTCTGGCCAAAAAAAAAAAGTCACACATTCAAATATTTCATTAGACCGGGTTTTGCTTTGATTATGGCTGTGGCATTGTTAATGATAAACTTATGCAAAAAAAGTCGCAACATTTATTACTGTCCAGAGTCGCATTAATTTCTCTTCAACATCTTGTATTGCTGATGGGAGAGTGTGTAAACTAAACTTCTCCAGCACATCCCAAAGATTCTCAATAGGGTTAAGGTCTGAACTCTGTGGTGCCCAATCCATGTGTCAAAATGATGTCTCCTGCTCCCTGAACCACTATCATCATCTTGGAATATGGCGAATGCTGAACCATTTTAATCCCATAACTATTTGCTAAGTTAATTTCAGGTTTTAACTTTATA
>QMIH01001310.1:0-27312 GCA_003987875.1 Clarias batrachus | reverse complement strand
TATATATATATATATGGCTGTAACTCACTAGTTGGTGACAAGGTATCAATCAATTTTCAAGGATTGGGCGTTCAGAAACACTGCCTTGTAACAACTTGCAACTATAAAAGGACTTAAGACCACAAACAGTAACTCAAAATAGATAGGAGCCGATTTCTATAAAACAAAAAAGAACAAAGATTGTCTGATCTGTGAAAAAAGAACTGTGGATTGCCACACAAAAAGACAAATCCTAGGTTCAGAAGCATGAAATATAAATCTTCAACAACCTTCAAAGAACACACACATGCTCTAACATAATTTCGGGAAATCATAACGAGCCTTTAGTTTCTGCTTTAATATACGTATGCAAGAAGGAGAGAACTATTCCCAAAGTCCTTCAAATTTCAGATCAAATTTGGGTTTAGTCAATAATTAAACACGCTTTCAGTCTCTCACTTCCTTTCAACACTGTCTTATGCCAGTTTTAGGGATGATGTGAGGGATATGAGGGGAGGGGGCTCCCAGGCGTGACCCAGTTATGCCACCATCCGTACCATCTCACCAAAATAAAAAGACACACAGACTCCCACTCCCAAGCTCTGCCAAACCCAATCCACCAGAGACCGAGACTTCAAACGAATCCTGAATATTTTCCTGTTTCCAAACCACCTAAACAGACAAGTCTGTCTCATTCTGACATAAATCAGATACAAATCCGTGATGTGAGATAAACAAACCAGGCTGAACAAATATGCATACACAACAAGCATGCCATAAATAAAAACATAAAGAGGAGAAAAAAGTCATGTCAAAGTACTCTTAACACAAAGATAGTCGAGATCCTTTGCCGTACTACAGGATGATATACATGTGCAGTATGCTCCAGCTAAAGTTCTGTTCAGACAGAAGTACGAAGATGAGTCTAAAATGATCTCATTTGCATGAAGGAAGAGCAGCGTAAAGTGATTCTTTTTTTAATTATTATTTGGAGAGATACTTGAAGGAAGGTAAAAGTTACCTTAAGAGAATCATTCAGTCCGGGAGTAAACAGCAGTGAATGGAACAGAAACATCCTCAAATGCCGACCAAGAAACATTCTAAAGGTCAACCATCAGCTGGAAAATTGATGCTTACAGTTTCACCTGTTTGGTCCCCTGAAAGCAGCACTACGAGGATGAAGATTCACTTCTGATGAAGAAGTGACGACAGCGGTGCATTTGTAGATCGCACCTCAGCCTAAAACATTCTGTTAATGAGGAAATACAAAAACTTGTTGAGAGATGGACAAAGTTTATTGAAAAGCAAGGGGATTATGTCAAGAAATTAAGTATTTGTCTGTTCTAAAAATTAAATAAATTAATTCTACAGCCAAAGTGCAGATCATTTTTGACCTTCCCTCGTAATTTTGCAGTAAGAGAGAAATGTCTTGCCCATTATTTTTCTCTTGGATCAAGTTTACTATAAGCTTTTAGTGACACATCAATAAATTAAGAATATATTTGCATGCAATAAAAAAGCACAGCCAGTTTAAATCCCACAATGGAACAGCGTTCCATGGCCGCGAGTCTAAAAGAGCCAAATCGGCCGTGTTCCCTGTGTGTGTTTATTCATTCACATATCAATCAGAAAAACACTAACCAATCACAGACAAGACTGTGAGCTGTATGCACAAGGGAAGAGTGTTCTGCTGCCCTGTAATATACAGTTGCATGACTGGTAGTTTTAAAAAAGATGCAACAGCCTTTTAATTTGCAGGTTGCTAACTGTATTCTCATAGGACTAGCTAGTTGGCGGGAGAAAAATGGCAGATGACCGAACTAGGAGTGAAAAAAGAAAAAAAAACTACTGAAAGTGTATATCAACATAAAGACGATTTCTGTAGTTATTACAATATTGTTTCATTTTGGAGACTACTACAAAACTATTATATGTAATAGAACAAAGTAAAATACCAAATAGCACCTATAAAAACTATTTTATTAGCCCCAATGCTCCTGTAAAATGCATCCTGTCCAAATAGGGGTAACAAAGTCTAAACTGCGCTCTTCAGCTTTCTGAAACCTGATTGTTCTTTCTTCCTTCTTTTCATTTTCTTCCTCAAACACAGTCAAAAAGTCACGCTGTGTCTTCCTTTCCTCCTGAAAGCAGTCACTTTTTCTGAGGCTGAATCTCAAATACCGTACTGAAAATATAGTCTACTATACTGTAGATGCAAGTACTACAACATGTGGACAAAATTGTTGGTACCCTTCAGTCAATGAAAGAAAAACTCACAATGGTCACATAAATAACTTTAATCTGACAAAGGTAATAATTTTAAAAAATTCTATGAATGTTAAACAATGAAATCTAGAAAATGAAAGTCAGACATTGCTTTTCAACCATGCTTCAACAGAATTATTTAAAAAAATAAACAGGGAACAGGCCTGGACAAAAATGATGGTACCCCTTGAAAATACTGAAAATAATGTGCCCAAAGGGACATGTTAATTCAAGGTGTGTCCACTAATTAGCATCACAGGTGTCTACAATCTTGTAATCAGTCAGTGGGCCTATATATAGGGCTCCAGGTCGTCACTGTGTTGTTTGGTGACATGGTATGTACCACACTCAACATGGACCAGAGGAAGCGAAGGAAAGAGTCGTCTCAGGAGATTCGAAAGAAAATTATAGACAAGCATGTTAAAGGTAAAGGCTATAAGACCATTTCCAAGCAGCTAGATGTTCCTGTGACTACAGTTGCACATATTATTCAGAAATTTAAGATCCATGGAACAGTAGCCAACCTCCCTGGACGTGGCCGCAGGAGGAAAATTCATGACAAATCAAAGAGACGGATAATCCGAATGGTAACAAAAGAGCCCAGAAAGACTTCTAACGAGATCCAAGGTCAACTTCATGCTCAAGGAACATCTACATCTAGGCATTTGGCAGACGCCTTTATCCAGAGCGACTTACATTTTTATCTCATCACATCTGAGCAATTGAGGGTTAAGGGCCTTGCTCAAGGGCCCAACAGTGGCAACTTGGTGGTTGTGAGGTTTGAACCTGGGATCTTCTGAACCGTAGTCCAATGCCTTAACCCCCAATGCATTGTCCAATGCCTTAACCACTGAGCTACCCCTGTCCTGAACATCAGTGAAAGATCGCACCATGCGTCGATGTTTGAGCCAAAGTGGACTACATGGGAGACAACCAAGGAGGACACCATTGTTGAAAACAAATCATAAAAAAAGCCAGACTGGAATATGCTAAACTACATGTTGACAAGCCACAAAGCTTCTGGGAGAATGTCCTATGGACAGATGAGACAAAAATGGAACTTTTTGCCAAGGCACATCAGCTCTATGTTCACAGACGGAAAAATGAAGCATATGAAGAAAAGAACACTGTCCCTACTGTGAGACATGGAGGAGGCTCTGTTATGTTCTGGGGCTGCTTTGCTGCATCTGGCACAGGGTGTCTTGAATCTGTGCAGGGTACAATGAAATCTCAAGACTATCAAGGGATTCTAGAGAGAAATGTGCTGGCCAGTGTCAGAAAGCTGGGTCTCAGTCGCAGGTCATGGGTCTTGCAACAGGACAATGAGCCAAAACACACAGCTAAAAACACCCAAGAATGGCTAAGCGGAAAACATTGGACTATTCTAAAGTGGCCTTCTATGAGCCCTGACCTCAATCCTATTGAGCATCTTTGGAAGGAGCTGAAACATGCTGTCTGGAAAAGGCACCCTTCAAACCGGAAACAACTGGAGCAGCTTGCTCATGAGGAGTGAGGAGGCCAAAATACCTGCAGAGAGGTGCAGAAGTCACACTGACAGGTACAGGAATCGTTTGATTGCAGTGATTGCCTCAAAAGGTTGTGCAACAAACTATTAAGTTAGGGGTACCATCATTTTTGTCCAGGCCTGTTCCATGAGTTCATTTTTTTTTTATAATTCCGTTGAAGCATGGTTGAAAAGCAATGTCTGACTTTCATTGGTTAACATTCATAGAATTCTTATTTATTATTACTTTTGTAAGATTAAAGAGTTTTTCTTTCATTGACCGAAGGGTACCAACAATTTTGTCCACGTGTGTACAATAACCTACTGTACATCATAGTGTACATAATGAGCATATACACCGATCAGTCATAATATTAACACCACATAACATTAACAAGGATTATCAATTATATAACAGATAAACTGGTGACAGGAGCATGGTCCAGGCTAGCCTGTCCTTTCCGATCCCAAAGAAAAGCTAATGTGGCACAATTTGCTGAAAAAAGTCAATGCTGACTGTGACAGAAAGGTATCAGAACACTGAGTGCATCACAGATTGCTGTATATGGGGCTTAGGTTTAGATCAATGACTAAAGGTTGTTAATCTGGCCACCAAATTCACCTCAAATATGGATATCTCAATCCAATCAAGCATTCATGCAATGTCCTGAACAAACAAGTCTGATCCATGGAGGCTTCACTTGGATCAGATCATTAGTTGGCACTTGTTGCTAGCATCCTGGTGCCAGACACCACAGAACACCTTCAAAGGTCTTGAGGAGCATACGGTACCTTGAGGTGTCAAGCTGTTTTGGTGGAACAAAGAAAACTTTAATGTTTTAAGGTTCTAACGTTATGGTTTATCTGTATATATTATACAGTATACGTGAATTTGATAGTTGCCTAATTTGAAAATGGCACAATTGAAAAATGCACCCTTCTGAATGTGTAATTATGAAAGCCTTTTAAAAAATATATTTTATGTTGCATGATTTAATTTTTTTTTTTTTATTATGATGTTTAATGTCGCATAATAAAAACAAACTGTGACATTAAACAAATTGTGTTAAATAAATTTTGTTTCATGCACATCAGACTGCTAATTCACTATACTGAGTACTTAATTACTCATTTCTAATGTGCTTTTGTTTATTCAAATGCATAATGACTAAAACAGCCCCTCATTAGTTGGTACTGTGTTTTTTTTTAACTACTCTGAAATCATAAATCCATCTTTTATGCTTATAAAAAAGGTGTTGACGCTGTATGAGAGCAAAAAGTTCATAGAGAGAAAAACTGAGCCCATGACATTGAAAATCTAGAAAAGCTAAAACAAGAGATGACCATAACCTGCTACATGATTATAGTAGAAAATCAGAAAATATTGGAGTTTCACTTTTTGAAGTAACTTATAGAAAAAATTACTTTTCAACTACATTAAAATTTTTTAGATACAGTTGTAGAACCTGGCGAGAAAAAAAAACAACTGTGCCTAGGAAATGCAGTAATTTCTATATCAGGCATCACTAAATGGCGGACTGCGGTCCGGATCCAGACCGAGTGACAGTTCTATCCAGATCCTGATGATTTTCTAATAAATGAGAATACGTAATATAACCATAATCTAGACCTTTTTTCCTCGAGGTGTTTGTGGCTATACGCAACATTCAACAGAGCCAATCAACTCGATAGTTTCCTGTGTATGGACAGAGTGTATGGAAGAAACAGAACTGAAGCATGACAGGGCAGGACTTCAAGAAAAGGAAAGCCCTCTACGAATGGACAAGTCAATGTTTGTTTATTCCTCCATCAGGAAGTTTGAAACTAGTTTGTCTCCTACGTTCTAAAATAAATGATAAAAAAAGCAATAATGTGAAGCGTCACTATGAGATAAAACACGGGCCATTAGAGCAAATACATCCAGAGCAGTTCGAGGTGAGGGCGAGTCCTTTCACATCAATTTACAGCTTATTAGCGTGCAAATGAAGAATCACTAAAGAATTATTAAAGATTTTTGTTTATATTCCATTCAAATACAAAGAAATATACAGGGCCATCAAAGATCAAACTGTCCACATGTTAAACATGTTGTAGTTACTGAAAACAGACAATAGATATTATTGAAATATTATGGAAATTTTACATAGCTTATTTTTATAGACAATGACTGCACATATGGAGATTTGAATAAAAAAAGAAAATTCGGACCCTGGCACGGAGATGGACTTTCTTACATTTTAATTCAGTACCCCTGTCCTATATGTTCATGGAGCAATTGTCAAAGTTTCATTTATTCCTTCTTCTTTTTTTTAATCTAGTGCTAATGTCAATATCTTAACTTTATTGATATTCAAAAATAAGTATTTTAATATCAACCAAATATGAAAAACACCACAAAATAATGTCTGCCTATTTCTTTTAATTAATAATGAAATTACCAGAGTTTAACCTTAAAATCTTGTATGTAGCTTTTGTCTTCAAAAACTTGCTGTTTGGAGATTAAAAAGATAGTGGAAGTGTATCTGAGCCCATACAGTGATGTCAGCTCATTATCCATAGGTTTACAATTGTATTTTCTTTATAATTTTTTTTTCCCGTCAGGTTAGCTAATGTTAGCTATCTTACAAAACCTTGCAGTAAATAAATGAAATGCTGCAGTGAAAAAGTTGTGCATAAAAACAACAATCCTTGTTAGGTCAGCCCATGATAGCTAACTAGATAGCTTGAGTAGTGAAGGTTAAAAATTTGCAGTGTGAGTGTGAGATACTTTGTCAGGTTAGCATATGTAGCTAGATGATTAGAATTAGCATTCGAGTGGTCTACGATCCTATCATAAGTTATATAAAATGAGCGTATTGTAGTTACTGTAAATATTGAGATTTGCTAGATGATAAGCATTTGCAAATATGACTTGAATATTTTGTCAGATATCTTAAGTTAGCCCAAGACACCTATGTAACAAAATCTAGAAAAATAAAGACATATGAGGACCAAGTATGGCTTCTTTCAGCCCACCTGAAGACATACAGTATACCCTCTGAGGCTCTCATTTTTAAATATGCCCTGCAAATGTGTTGTGTTGTGTGGATGACTTTGTTTCTAATTTAAAGAACCAGATCTGTGTAGGAACCAAGGGGCAACCTCCAGTTCTGTAAAATGAAGCCAATGTGGAAGGGCCAAAACATGCAGTTCCTAAAATGTCCACTGGGATCTGGCTCCAAAAGTGAGTGAAGGCGCATACACCCCCAAATTTACAAGTGAAATAAACCTGTTTACAGCCTGGTACTAAAAAAAGGTTTTCGTCTACATGGTTAGATTTTTCAGTCATGCCAGCTAGAGTAGCTTTTTATGGAACTCGACAGTTAAAACTATTTTAAGACATAAAATTATATATAATTAGGGGCGTGGCCAATTTGAGTGACATTGTAGGTGTCAAACCGCTAGCTGTATGCAATGTACCACTGAAATAATTGTAGTTTAACTTACCACAAGAAATGTAGGAAGTGTAGGGTATGGCAGAGTTCATATTCAATGTAATGTAGCGTTAGCATATAAATTACAATATATGTAAATAACAATATATTTACTTTAGTAGTAGTCAATGTTACTAAAGTGATGTTGAATCAAATAAATTGAAAATCCTAATGCCCCAAAAAATCGAATTGCTTCAACAGGCAACCTATAATTCAGGGACATACTAGAGTAGTCTGCTGTCTTTTCCAGAACAATGACATGACTTGTTATTCCTTGGCCTGCATGCTCTGGCAATGATAAATTATTCAGCAATATGAGCAAAGAGGTAGAATAGCACTAACACATGGACGCTCTAGCCTCCGCACACACACCTAAGGTTACTAAATAAAATATTATGGACCTCCACTTTAGAGTCTGATGATCTCCTCTAGATTAAGCGAACATTCCCACATAACTTCCCTGAAGTTCCTTAAACATAAAATCTTAACTTTTGACAGCAAGGTGATAGAGCTGAGACATCTATTTAGCTTGACGTGGTCAGACAGTGGCTGATGACTCAGCAGGTTAGACTAGAGCTATGGCAAGCACTTCTGTTTTTGGGTTCAGAAAAGGAAGGTTAGCGAGTGCACACGGAACACATGAAGTTCCTTCTTCACTTATCTAAAAATACCTGCTGTTATGAAACTTTTTGTAATCACCTAAAAAGGATAGGAGTGTTACTGCTACCACCTTCTGGCTCCTTGCTTTGTTTCCATTGTGTGTGTGTGTGTGTGTGTGTGTGTGTGTGTGTGTGTGTGTGTGTGTGTGTGTGTGTGTGTGTGTGTGTTTGTTGAATTGGAAAGGGAGCCCAATGATGCAAAAGTGCATCAGCACAAAAACTCCCCACACACAGCATCTCACCGCAAGACACACTGTTGTTGCTAAGTAACCAGCCTTTTAAAAGACCAGGCAGAATACTAAAACTTACCGTGGCCTCCATGTTGTCCTCTGAACATCTGGTGCATGACAACTTTTCCAGAGATGCACCAAAACTCTGAAGTTCCCAACCTACATCAGGTAAAGTCTGATAAAGTCCCCCTTTGCTGGTCTTTTCATCCCCTAGGGAAGAACTCAGTGGGCTTTTCTCCTCATCCTCATTTTCAGATAAACTTTCCACACCATGCTTGCTCTTCCTCATAGGTGGACACTTTTGAGAATCTGCGTAGCAGTGGGTGACGTTTTGATTTCTGTCCTTGAACGACTCTGGCATGTCTTTGCTCCTAGAGTTCACTGACCGCCACTTTGCTGGCCCTTTCGTAACGTTGTCCTTCTTCTCTTCTACTATGAGCGAAGGATGCCCATGTACTTCTAGCAAGTGGCAAAGGAAGTAGCTCTTCTCCAGCTCCACTTCCTCCCAGAGGCACTGCAGAAGCCTGGCCTGCTCCTTGCCTGCCGCCCCATGGAGTGTCTTCAAAAGCTCCTCTAGTTTACGGTAAGTTGCCCCATTGCCATTACACCCTGAGTCAATTCCTGGCTGCCTCTTGCCTGCTTGTATTGTATTGCCTGGTCTTACGATGCCAGTGATCTCATCAGCCAGCCTTTGCCGCAGCTCACCAGCTTGCTTGAGGGTAGCGTAGTCAAGATGTTTGTGATTTAACCGAGTCCAGGGCAGCTCCAGAGCCTTTTTCCTCTCACATGTAGACCTGGTTTCAGGGTTGCTGTAGTATGGCGAGATTTTCTTGGACTGCTTTTCCGAAAGCGGATGACTCCTTGATTGCAAGATTCCTTTTTTGGAGAGGAGATATTGGTGGTTACTGTCAGCTTCATTCCTGTCCATAGTGATGTAATGTTATTGGTATGGAGAGAGAAGAGATGGATGGAAGGGATGCACTAAAGAAGTTTGAGGATGAGCCGTGAAGACATGCAATAGTGAATATATTCGCGCAGAAAAGCTGCATTTGCAGGCATGCATTGCAAAATCTACTCCATACGGCCACTGAAATGAGCAAAGATGAGCACAGGTGAGAAGGCCATGCACAAAAATAAATAAGCTTATTTTAGGAATACAGTCAGATGGGTTTAGAGAGAATGCTGGAGTACATGCAGTGATTAATAGCGAGTAACCAAACTTCCTGTAAATGAAAAAGCCATTACTGAAGTGGATTTCATTGTGTCTGATTTAGCAAGCTCTAATGTTCGAAGCAAATAGAATAGAATGTACCTAAAATAAAAACTATTAATAAACTGTGCAAACAAAAATAAGAATCTTTCCAAAGTCTTATTATTTAAAATTTAAATAACGCTTCAATGTTCATACGTTTTGATTCATATTAGGAAATATATCATTCATTAGAATTATAATAATTTAATAAATTAAACAATTAATTAAATATATTCAAATAAATAAACTTAATAACAATAACAATAATTATGACAATAATAATAATAATAATTATTATTATAAATTGTGCATTTGATTTCAGGTTCACGTTTGAGAAATGGTTTATTATATTATATTATATTACATTATATAATATTATACATCTTCTATACCATTTTATCTTGTATACAGGGTCCAGAGGGGCCTAGAGGGCACAAGGCAGGGTATACCGTGGACTGGGTATCAATCCATCACAGAGCATACACACACATTCGGTTTGACACTTTCACACACTACGGGCAATTTGGAAATGCTAATTTGCCTAACCTGTATGTCTTTGGACTGTGGGAGGAAACCTGAGTACCCAGTTGAATCCCCCCCCCAAGCACAAGGAGAACATGCAAACTCCACACACACAGACCCGAGGCAGGAATAGAACCCGGACCCTGGATGAGACAGTGCCAACCACTAAGCCACTGTGCTACCTAATTAAATAAAAAATACCATAATTATAATTCTTTTTTTATTAAAGGATCAATTAATAACTATACATTAATGAGTGTTTATTAACTATAAATTTTGCATTTGATTTCAGGTTTACTTGAAATAACTTACATTATATTATTCATTCATTATCTATACTGCTTTATCCTGTATACAGGAGTCGCAGGGGGCCTGGAGCCTATTCCAGCAGACATAGGATGGGGTGCCAGGCAAACGCACATGCACACGCTCATTCACAAATACTGTATGCACAGGGAGAACATGCAAACTCCATGCACACAGACCCTGGAGGTGCAATACCACAGTGCGAACCACTAAGCCACCGTGCAGCCTAATTAAATTTAGAATTCCACAATAATAAAAACAAAATCAACAACAATACTACTAATAATAAGTACTATTATTATTGTTTTTGTTATAAAAGTATTAATGATTAACGATACATTAATGAGTGTTTATTAATTTAAAAAATTTACCTTTTATTTCAAGTTTATTTTCGAGAAATGGATAAAGTTATATTATATTATATTATATTATATTATATTATATTATATTATATTAGACCAATGATTGAATTATATAATAGGTTTGAGCTTATAAATTAACACTAAAGTACATTTTGAATTTAAAATAAACGTCATAAACGTTTAATTAGGGGTTTCTTCCATACATTTCATTACCTGGTTACCGTTTATCCAGACCGTTATACGGCAGATCAAACGTGCACTATTCATACCAGTATTCAGACAATCCCCGCCTCCTATGTTCTGATTGGCCAGCCTTATCGAATTGTCCAATTGACTGGGGATCCCCGCCCACATAGGAGGGGGGGATTCGCTGGAATTGTCAGGAAGTAGTCGGAATACGGGTAGGACAAAACAAGCTCAGGTTTCCGCGACTCTATATACGCGAAACGTTTACAGCAGTTAAATGCATACCGCCAAAGTTAACACACAGACTGTGTACAGCGTAGTTGGTCTCAGCACTTCGTTTCACGCTTATGTTTAATGTGTAAAATGCGTCTCCAGACTTAAAGATGGGCACGCTTACCTCTGACACAATGTCCAGCAGCTCCTTAATTTATTTCCCAGTCTTCTCCTGGCCGCGGATTAACGGGTTATAACAATACGCCAAAACCCGGATAAATTTGTACAGCGACGAAGCAACGTCATGTTTGTGTGTATTTTGTTTTCGTCGCACAATCCCGAAGTGAATCCGCAAAAGCACCAGTTGCTTCCAGCTCAAGCCAAACGTCCGGCTCCTGAAAACCCCTGAACCAGTGGGCTGCCCGTTACCGAGCACAGCGGAGCCGCATTAATGAAATTACACTGACATCTAGCGGTCAGTACTAGATATTGCATCTTAATATAGAGCTATCATTTGTGTCTGTTTTATTTTTACAATTTGTAATAATACAATAAAAACAGTGAGTAAGTATGTAAGGCCCTTAAAAAGTACTGATAGGTATTTATAAATAGAATATAAATTAGTAGATAACGGAGTAGGTTAGTAATTTACTAGGCAACTAAGTTGGCATGTAAGCAGTAAGATAATGAGGTAGCAAAATAGGTCAAAGTAAGTTAATGAGTGAATAAGTAAGTACAAAAATAGGTAGGTACGAAGGTAAATATGTAAGTAAACAGCAAATAAGTAGTATGTAAGCAGTTAGGTAATTACATACATAAGTAAATAATGAAATTAAGATGTAAGTAAGAATATAAGTAACTAAGTACAGTAGATAGATTAGTAAAAGACTAACTAGGTAGGTAAAGTAGGTAGTATGAAGTCATAGGTAGGTATGCAAGTAAGTGAGTAAGCAGTTGGTACTGTAAGTACATTAATAAGTATGTAAATAAATAGACAGGTAAATAAATATGCAGGCAAGTCAGGAGGTGAGTAACCTGTTAATAAGTAAGTTATTGTAATTAGATAAATAAACAAGCAAATAAGTAGATAATTAAAAAAAAAAAAAAAGAATTATTAACTAAATAATTAACTACATAAGTACATAACTATTGTAGGGAGGTTAATAGGTAGTTACAAACAGTACAATGCCCTGCCAAAAACATCCCGACTTTATTTTACGATGCACAATGTGGTGGTCAATTCACTTGTGAAAATGATTCCTCATGCCCCTAGAACCAAACTTTCACAATTGAGTCCTGGAATATGGCCATGTCATCAGAAAAGAAAAATTCCATAACCTGGTCATTCAGTACATTCAGGTCATCCGCCGTGGTTTTCTTATGGCCACACAGCTGTTTAGTCCCAATCCTGTGCATTCTCCTGGAATTATGTGTGAGAAAATGTTCTTATGCTCACTAATAAACATATATGTTTAATCATTTTATATGTCAACTTTACCAAGTGATCTCCTTTCAGAATTTTTTTTTACTTTTCTTTGGTCAGGCAATGTAGAATCTATCATAAAGCTAAAAAACACTTTTCAAAAACAGCCATGTGACAAACTTATAAAGATGTCGTTAGAATTCTGGGTAAAGGAAACATGACATGTCAAAATAAATTGTTAAACTTCATAGTTCAGTGTTTGACAATTTTTAGGAATACAATCGCTAATTGTAATTAGAGTGAAATTCTTTTTGCTTGTAAGTGTGAAAACAGAATTATCATTTGTAATGAAATTTACTTGACCTAAGCATTCTTATGCTCACACCTATTCTCAGCCCAGGCCGGACATTTATAAAAGAAGTGATAGAGTACAAACTCTTTCCCCTGTTGTCTTTATTGACCTTTTTAACTGAATGTTGCAATTCCGTTTTTGCACTTCATTCTGGATTATGTCCTACATAAAACTGCCCTCTTGGCAAGACACATATTACAGAATTCAGGAGGGAACACAGTGGTGTCACGTGAGAAAAACCTTTGGCGTCATAAGTGGCCTACATTCTCCTGGGATGGGTTTGTAAGGAGGAAGGGGCATAAATCAGTTCGTTGAAGTGTTTTATGTTTGATTTCACTAAAATCAAGATCTGTACCATCTTCACCTACAAACCTTGACAATGTGGTGAAAAAGTAATGCAAAATTCTGTATTATAGGAGCTCCATGTGTCATGACTAGAGAGATGTCTTTGGCTTTAATTCTGTTTTCTGATGTTTTTTGTTTTCTGAAGACACTTACGGCAGAATGCTGTACATAGACTTCAGTTCAGCATTCAACACAATCATCCCCCAACACCTCATCGGGAAGCTGAGCTTGTTGGGCCTGAACACCTCCCTCTGCAACTGGATCCTGGACTTTCTGACCGAAAGACCTCAAGCAGTGCGGATCGGGAGCTACACCTCCAGCACCACCACACTGAGTACTGGGGCCCCCCAGGGCTGCGTGCTCAGTCCCCTGCTGTTTACACTGCTGATTTATGATTGTGTAGCAACACACAGCTCCAATCATATCATCAAGTTCGCTAATGACACGACCGTGGTGGGTCTCATCAGCAAGAACGACGAGTCGGCGTACAGTGAGGAAGTGCAGAGGCTAACGGACTGGTGTACAGACAACAACCTGGCTCTGAACGTCGAAAAGACAAAAGAGATGGTTGTTGACTTCAGGAGGACTCGGAGCGAACACTCTCCGCTCAGCTTGGACGGCTCTTCTGTAGAGATCGTCAAGAGCACAAAATTCCTGGGCGTCCACCTGGAGGAGAACCTTTCCTGGTCCCTCAAAACCAGCTCTCTGCACAAGAAAGCCCAACAACGTCTTTTCTTCCTGAGAAGGCTGAGAAAGACACCGCTTCCACCACCGATCCTCACCACCTTCTATAGAGGAACTATTGAGAGCATCCTGAGCAGCTGCATCACTGTCTGGTTTGGGAATTTTACCATATCAGACCCCAAGTCCCTACAGGGGATAGTGAGGACAGCTGAGAAGATCATTGGGGTCTCTCTCCCTTCTATCGAAGACATTTACACCACACGCTGCATCCGCAAAGCCACCAGCATTGTGGCTGACCGGACACACCCCTCACACACACTCTTCCCCCTCCTGCCATCTGGAAAAAGGTACCGAAGCATTCGGGCACTCACATCCAGACTGAGAAACAGTTTTTATCCGCAAGCCATCCGTCTCCTAAACACAAAGGGACTGGACTGATACACACACACACACACACACACACACTGCTCATACCTACCTACCTGTGCTGCTCCTCACAATTTAATTTTTTGCACAATATTTATTGCTATTTGCACACAATACTCTTGTCAAAATGTAAACTGTTTACTGCTGCTCTTCCCACTACCTCAATTCATCCTTCATCAAAAAGTACTGTTATGCCTTACATTGTTGTGTCTGTCATGTACCTCTTTGTTTGCACATTTGCACGTGCACTTTGTCTATTGTGTATTTTTGTATAGATATTGATAGTTCTTCTTTTAGAGTAACTTAAATGTGTAAAATGTATGTTGTAAATTTATGTTGTTGCATGTGTGTAGCACCCTGGTCCTGGAGGAACGTTGTTTCGTTTCACTGTGTACTAACTGTATATGGTTGGAATAACAATAAAAGCCTACTACTTGACTTGATCAGCACCATAATCTAATAATGGTCTTGAATGCTTTACTGTACTTGTTATTTCCAAATGGATAAAGGGAATGTCCAAAAAGTTAATAAAATGGAAGCTGATTTTACAGAAAAAAAACTGTCACTTTCATGCACCACCACATTTAATCAAGTCAATACCCACTTCTGAAAGTGTCGCTGGAGAGATGGCTGTCCTACAGGCACAGTGACCACTGGCATATTGATACTTTGACAACATGTTACATAACGCTGTACAGAAATCAAATGCTCATGTATTAGCATGCAGACTCTCTATTTACACTTTCTAAATGACTCTCTATTTAGTGCTGACCTTAATCATCATGATTAGTAGTAATGTCATATAAGAAGAGCAATGAAAGTGTTTTGAGAAGAAGGAAGCTTTAATGTTTAAAGGAGATGAAGGTGAGCTCTGAGTCAGGACAACACAAAGTGTCACATAATTGTGAAGTGAAACACCTGAAAAGTGCACCAAGCATTTGTATTCAGCCCCCTTTACTAAAATACCCCTAACTAAAATCCAGTGGAACCAATGGCCTGTTGCTCAATACCGAAGCCCTCAGAGGAAAACTAACACTGTGCATGGTGGTGGCAGCATTATCTTATGTGAATGTCTTTCTTCAGCAGTGACAAGGAAGGGTCAGAGTTTAATGGAAGATGGATGGAGCCAAATACGGGGCAATCTTAGTGTTCACAATCCATGTGTTGGAGTGTGCAAAAGACTTGAGACTGGGGCATAGGGTCACCTTCCAGCCAGAGCTGCAGTGGAATGGTTTAGATTAAAGTATCTTCATATTTTCATGTGCTCCTTCACCCTGGTCACCACCGAATCTAGACCTCCCGGTCTCTGCCCTCCGGTCGGTGCGGGGACTCACGTCACCCCGAACTGCGCCACTTCTGAACGGCGTGCGCCGTATCGCCAGCCGGCAGCCATCCCAATTTAGCTGCTCTCTCAGCCTCTCCTGCTCCGCCTCTACCTGCGACTTCCTGCCAGATCTCCTTTTTCCTTGATGCCCCTCGCCTCTTGCCGCTACGCCGCTTGGTAATCCTTCCGCTCTCCGCGTCGGCTTCCCAAAGGTCAAACACCATAGCACCCCCCAAAAGAATCTCCCGGGGAGGCTCCTCCGCTATGCCTCTGGTTCGGTCTTGCAATCTGTCACGAAGGTGTGTGCGAGGTATAAATGCAGAGGTCTCGATGGAGTTTGAGAGAATGATGTTTTTAATAATAAAGGAAACAGGGAAATCAAACAAACAAATAGATAAACTTTATGTAGAAACAAACCAAAACACGTATCATGACGAGGAAACCGTGAACTGAACAGGGTAGACTTTAACTAGGTAAATAAACAGTTGCAAGACAATGTAAAGGAACTAAAACAAGTCATTTATACAGAAACTAATAACCATCTCGGTTCAGGTGAGCGCCCATGTCACCTGACCGAGATGTAAACTGGGAAATGAAGTCAAACGAAACTTAAGAACACTACAAAACAAAAAAGTCTTTGGGCGCTTTGGTGCCCTCTAGGGGTTATCCCTGACAGATGTCCTGTCATGCCATTAATCATGTATGATC
The DNA here is from genome assembly GCA_003987875.1 of Clarias batrachus. Lineage (NCBI taxonomy): Eukaryota > Metazoa > Chordata > Actinopteri > Siluriformes > Clariidae > Clarias > Clarias batrachus. The sequence goes on along the minus strand of QMIH01001310.1, from coordinate 11,099 downwards.
AAATGATCTTTTTTTTTTCCTCCATGTTGACCTTATATCCTATCCAGCACTTGCGCTAGTTTTATGGTGCTTTTATGCATTAAACCTGTGTCTAACTTCTCACTGTTCTTACCTATAATTCATTTATTATGAGCCTTAAAGTTATTGTTAACTTCTAACAATTGTTTTGTTTTTCTTTGTTCTTTAAGCATTTAATAAAAATATACTGTCGATTGTGGGAGGGACTCAACTGCCTCCTACCTAGGGTTTTCCATTTTTTCTTACTTTTGTTTGCCAAGAATGGTAGATTTGTTCTGGTTTTTGCCAAAATGGTAACCTAGGTTTTTATTTTTATTATTATTATTTTTTTTTTTTAAAACCAAATTTGGTTTTATTTCTGTTTGCTAAGTTTGGTGCCCATTATCTCTTATCTTGTTCTAGAAAAATTTCCTATTATAATCCAAACCGTCCACAAACGTTATAGGTGTACATCCCTGTTCCTGTTTCCAATATAATCTTGTTTTTCTTATTTCATATTTCTATTATCTTTTATTTGATGTTATTAAGCAAATAGCAGGAGGTGCTTAATTTCTTCATACAGGCCGCATTTTCTGGGTGTATGTCATCAGTAACTCAGTCGGATCATGGGTGAAACTTTTCTTTCAACTTTTATTTCTTACATAATTTTTAACCTGGTCATGTCTAATCATGTCATGTCTAATCTCGCTTATTTCCTGGCTCTCTCTAACTAAGAGCACCTGCAAGGGTAACACCATAGCAACAGCATGGATAGTGTGGACTCTCCGTCCCCCCCAACCAACCGTTGATTGCGCTGTCTTTTTCAAGCTCAAGCTGAAAGCCAAAAGTCCTTGAGTTTCTTTGTGAAAAGGGACTTGCTTATTAGCGAACGGATGAGCCCACATGTCATGAGCAACAGGAGGAATAAACAGAAGACGTAGCAGTTAGCCCGTGTATGGCCAGCAGCTCGCAGTCCCCTACCTCGTATCGCTGCTGAGTGGGGTAAATTTTTTTGGAGAAGAAACTACAAGGGTGCAGTTTCTGGTCTGGACCTCGTTGGGAGAGAACAGCCCCGGTGCCCACATCCGAAGCGTCCACCTCCACAACGAACGGTTTGTTAGCATCTGCATGGAGGAGAATTGGGGCAGTGGTGAATTGACGGCAGAGTTCGTGGAATGCGGCGATGGCAGTGGAATTGAGTTGGAAGTGATGAGATGATGGGCGAGTCAGCATCATCAAAGGTGCTGCAACTGTACTGTAGTCCTGGATAAAGCGACAATAGAAGTTTGTAAACCCGAGAAACCGTTGAAGTTCTTTGAGAGTCTTGGGTAGGGGCCAATGACGAACTTCTAGCTTCTGCGGGTCCATGGCCACACCCTGGGGCGAGATGACAAAGCCCAGGAACGTGGTGGAGCGCTCGTGAAAAGTGCACTTCTCCAACTTACAGTACAGCTGATGGGCGAGCAATCTCTTAAGAACCACTATGACGTGTTGGATGTGTTCTTCGGCGGTGCGTGAGTAGATCGTCGAGGTAGACGAATACCCCTTGGCCTAACATGTCTCTGAGAACGTTATTAATGAAATGTTGGAAAGCAGCTGGAACGTTACAGAGTCCAAAGGAGATGACCAAGCTTTCGTAGTGTCCAGTAGGGGTGATGAAGGCCGTATTCCACTCATTGCCCTCTCTGATACGCACCAAGTTGTATGGCGTCAGAAATGGCATGGACGAACTCCATGAATCCACTGTTTCTATTGTCTCGGTTGGGACCAATACACTGTGCACACAGACTGATTTTCTAAAAAAGGTGACGTTCAACAGGAGTATCTCTGTTTATGTGCCTCCGAATTACCAATTGGTGTAGTTCTTGCTCAGACCCATCAACCTCTTTATCCAATCAGTAATCACATTTATGCAATGGGCTCTTATTTTTCTGATGCGTCACACATGCTGCGTACCACATTATATCTGATGTGCCTTCTATATATCTTAGTATATTATTACTAAATTTTTTGGTTATTTTGAAGTTATTCTGATTCCTAATTTTTTTTTTTTTACTTTTCTGGATATTAGCCAGTATTTTCCCCAGTTTATCTGTGTCACTTATGTTCCTGTCTGTATGCTTTTTATTCATGCAGCAAATCATGGCACTGAGTGTTCTGGCAGTCAGTGCTTTAGGATGAAAAGCACTTCTTTAACAAGGAAACTCTCTAATGACACTCACATGCGCACACACACTAACAGAATCACTGCCTTTTGACAGAGAGTCAGAAACTCTGGAGACTGGATCTTTAACAAAGGAAACTCTCCAATGGCACTTGTTTTTTCTTTACGCACAGGCGCACACATGGTCAAATTGTTATAATAAACAGTAAATGTGCAAGAGTGAAGAACCACTGGCTCAGTTGTCATCACGTGAAGCTCAGCAAACAAAGCGAATGCATAATACTTGTATATCAACATCTCGCTCGTTTATCAAATTAAAATGTATTAACTTTTTGCTCGTTTTGCAGAATGCTCACAGACCAAGTTACTCGCAATCCAAGGTTCCACTGTATAAACAGTGGATAATCTGGGTATTACTTCATTGGTTCTTATAAAGCAGTATACAGTATGTGCATAAAGTGTGCTGATCCAAAACCAAACTTTTGCATCTACAATCTCTCGTTGCCGTGTGTTGTCTTGTGAATAGAGTACATTAAATAGCCTTCGTAGGTTACTTAAGAGCTGCCATCGAGCTATGAATCCTGTCTGGTCTTGATGTATAATGGAATGACAGGATTTAGCTTCAATGCCAAGGCTTTAGCTAATATATTGTAGTCATTTGGAAGCAAACCTATAGGGCGATATGTGGCACATTTTCTGCAGTCTTTACCTTTTCTATGTACAACTGTAATAATAGCCTGTGACATAATTGGCAGTAAGGATTTTTTAATATCAAATTCAATTATAAGTCTCCATTCCTCATTTGTTTAATAGCTTGTTCAATCTCCAGTGTTGATATGGATTGCATAAGATTCACTTTATCTTTCTCACTTATATTAAGTATTTCTAGTGTAACAAAAAACATGCTAAATTCACTCTATCACATGACTCTGATGTTTATCTCCTAATCGAATTTTTTAAACTGCTTATTTATACTCAACTAGTTCGTGGTCCCCTTTAGTTTAAAAATTAGCTTAACTGGGTGACGTTGTTGAGCTTGTAATGGAGTACGACATAGTTTAGGAGGCCCCAGGGGATTATTGTTATAATAGTGACAAGTACATAAAGAGCTATTTAGATGTAATTACGTTATAATGATGGGAAAAAAAACTGAAAAAGATTTAAACTGATGCCTCGATATTGCTCCCTATTTCATTGACAGGCAGAATTAACACAGTTAAGATATCTACTGTATTTTGCTAAGGTTTTTATTTTTATTCCAAAATGTTCCAAGGTTTATTCCCAAATCTTTCTTTAATTTGCTCTTTCCAGTTCGAATTTTGCTGTTACTGTGTCATCTTTAGGCTCTTTGCGAATCTTTATCATTTTTCATAGTTTTGGATAAATGGCTAATTTCTATGTAGGCCCAGGAGTAGATTTAAACTGCTTCTAATCCGGTTTTGAATTTCTCATTAAGTCCCAGTCCGCCGTGTCTAAAACATTTTTTGCTCTCATGTCACAGAATGGCCTTGTAGAGCCAGAGAGAGCCCCCCCACAGGTGCACTTCAAACTCTGGAATTAATTATTTCCTTATTGTCAGTAATCTTAATCCTTTTGTTGTTTTTTTCAGATAAATTGTAATTTCAGACCATGCTCCCTTATAACTGCATATTCATTTTCAACGCATAAACCAACCACATCTTCTTGGCGGTTTACTCATTCTTTTAGCCGACAAAGATTTTTCTGCATTCATTTCAAAAGCTATTGACAGATTCTTGTTGTTTAACCATGTTGATTCCACTTCATACTCGTTATTATGGGAAACTTCCAAATCCTATATTAGGGGTGAATCATTTCATAGTCTGCTTTCCAAAATCAAAGTCGCAGGACTAGGCTCAATGATCAGCTATTAGCAATCTCGATCGTATTCATGCACCAAATCCTTCTCCGGCATTGTACAAGCAGAGCATTGATTTACAAACAAAATTGAATCATCTTTCAACAACAACAAAAAAAAAACAGATTGTAAAAAACTCTGCAAACGTATTATGAATATAGTGATACATCAAGTAGCTTGTTAGCACATCAGCTAAAATTATAGGCTGCTTCACACCTAATACCACAAATTAAAAATAACTTATATTATTACTACTGATTCCATAGAGATCAATTGAGTTTTTTTGTATTTTTTTATTTACCATTTTACTCCTCCCTTTATAAGTCTGAATGCCTTACAAATAATATAAAATTGAAAGATTTCTTTAAAAATATTGATATTCAGTTAACTGAAGAAATCATAGTCTCAATGCAGTCTAAGTCGCAGACCCAAATCTTTTTCCTAATTGAGTTTTATAAAACGTTTATTGATAAATTGGCAAAGTTGTCTTCTGTAAGAGGGTTTTTTTTTTTTTACGTGTTTTCTTTTTTAACACGACAGAAAGAAAAAGAAGAAAAAAAGGACGGAAATGGCGTAACACATAACTGTTGCAACACACTGACTGCAAAAGTACGACAGTGACCCCTATTGGCAAATTACTGTACTACAACCATAAGATGTTTTAGACAAGGGCTCATTACCACCTACTTTTAACCAAGCCTCAATTGCTCTTCTTCTTAAAAAGGGAAAAGATCTCATTCAATGTGGATCATATAGGCCATTATCATTAATAAATGCATGACGACCTACCCATTTGGAGATGGTGTGGGATTATGTTGTGTTCACGAATAACGTTGCATTATGACTACTATTTTGAAAAGAAAAGTCGGCCTTTTTGCGTCTTCGATTGTAACGTGAGTACGTAAGCGCGGGTTGAAAGTTAAGTAAAGGAATGAATGTTCGCTATTACTGTCTTGTCTGTTTTATTAATTATACCGCTAAATATCACAGATTATTAATTAGGAAACTTTAAAGGAAATGAAAAAAAACTGAAAACACAAAATAAACAGACCTCTGCCATCTACGGAGAACGGACAGGGCTTTGGAAACAAAAATAAAACTTGTGATCGTCTCGGGGCCTACGCCCCTACTGAGGATTTATAGAGAGAGAGAGTTTGTGTTTTATTTGTGTGTGCACTATCAACTTAAACTGAGCGCGCGTGCTGGACTGATGCATGCCCCTCTCTCTCTCTCTCTCTCTCTCTCTCTCTCTATCTCGCCGACGTTTAGCTTTGCCTCTGTTCCTGAACAGCACACGCTCTCTGTCTGTCTATCTTTCTTTCTTTCTTTCATCTTTTCGTTGGCCCTGATACCTTTACCGGTGCTACCTAATGATGACACGACGTGCCGAGATAACAGGACCCTAATATAGACACGCCGTCAGGTGAGGCTCGCTCATGCAGATTGTGGCACTTTCACGCGGTTCTGCCCCTAGTGAGACCCGCATCGTTACAAAAAGGAGATCATTTGTTTTTTAATAATCGTACACAGGGGTGACACTAGCAATTTTGGGCCCTATGACAAAATATGCGGTTAGGCCCCCCTACCACACCCGTAACTAGGGCTGTGGCTATCGAATATTTTAGTAATCGAGTATTCTACCAAGAATTTAATTAATCGGATAAAATGTATTTCGCTTAATTAAATAGCAATGTAAAATATACTGCTCAAAAAAATAAAGGGAACACTTAGTCCCGGTTTGACTTGAGTCAAACTGGCATTAAGTAGTCGCTTTATTTTTTTTTTTGAGTAGTGTATATAAGAGAAAGATTCATTTGTTTTCTTTTTAGAAAACCTTTATTTTTTAAATGCATACAGCATATTATCAAAAAATAAACATTGTCATTATTCACAATATAAGGAATAGCTTAAAGTTGACTGAGATGAATTAAGTGCATTACAGTGCCATACATTCTTATTTTAAAGCCTTTTCTCAAATGCAAAAACTCAACAAAAAAAAAAAAAAAAAGAAAAGGTATAAGAAAAGGTAAGGCGCACATTAAAATAAATACTTACGCAAAAACACTAACTTAACTTTCAGAATTAAAAGTTTCAAAATCTACAGCTCTGGCATAACATAAGCCTTTACTGACTGCTTATTGGAATGCTTTGTAATGACATTTAGGATGCAAAAATCCATGGACAGGAACAAGAGTCCATACATTGTATTTTAAGTCAATATATTCATCAGAATATAAATGTCTCTCTCTTGGACGTGTGTGTGCACACTAGTATTTAAAGGAGCATGTGGTGAAGAGAGGTAGGCATGTTAATATGCTCCGAACTGAGGCTTGCCCTGCGCTTTGAAGCAATGTTTCTGCTGCTGAAAACATTTTTCATTGATAAAAGTTTTTTCATGACTCCCTTCCATTTTGCAGCTCGCAACAGAACGCTCCCTCAAATTACACAGCTAAATGTTTGCGTCTCCTTCCGCTTTGTGGGTGACGTAAGCGCTTCTTCTTCGTCTGTGTTTACTGGCGACTTGCACCCGGAAGCGCACACCACACAAATAATTGCACAAAAACATAACGCAAGCTTTTAAAATTAATTCAAAATTTAAAAAAGCTTAGAGGCAAAATATTTTGTTTGTAACTCTTTTGTAGATACATTTCTAATTACTTTTAATTTACTGTTAGTAGTATTATTACTAATAAACAGATTTCTGGGGGCCCCTAAAGGGCGTGGGCCCTTAGAATCGTCCTAACTTTCCCCCCCTTAGCGGCTCCCCCGCTCGTACACTTTAATATAATTTACTCCAAACATCCCCTGAGATTGTAATTTGCTGGATGCTGAGAAAGCTTTTGATAGGGTTGAGTGGGAATACTTGTTTGCAGTATTAAAGAAATTTGGGTTCGGTGATAAATTTATCTCCTGGATTCACCTCCGTTACAAATCTCTGCAAACTAAAAAATTATATTAGCTCTGATTAGTTCACACTTGGACAAAATGGCTTTTTGCCCTTGCTATGTATCTATGCATTAAGCTTAGATCTTCTCTTGCTTTTAAAGGTATTGTTTGTAATAGAGTGGAGCACAAATTCTCCCTGTACTATATGTGACTAATCCTGCAGCCTCTATTCCTGTTATTTTAACCATTTTAGATAAATTTTAGTTCTTTCTCAGGTTATGAACAAAATTTTTACAAGAGTGACTATTACCCGCTCAATAATAATGCTTTACAACTTTAGCATCTAAACTTGCCTTTTGAACATAATTGTTCAGTCTTTAAATATCTTTGAATTACAGTGACTCGTTCTCTATCTGAGCTTTCCCATGGCAACTTTTCCTCTATTATTTCTGAGGTAAAATCTGATATTCAGAGATGGAGCAATTTACTTCTTTATTTAAAAGGAAAAATCAATGCAATTAAAATTTTCCTTTCTTCCTAAATTTCTTTATTTTTTTCAATCCTTTTTTTATTTCTACCTAAATTCTTTTTGACTCGTTGGCAGTGACGGCAGGTCAATACGGGGTGCTGGGGCAACGCCCCTCTAAAAGAATTACACTTTAACATGTAATTATTTAACATAATAATTATTTATTTTAATAATGAAATAAAGTCATTTGGTCACAATATTACACTGTATTTCTTAATATAATTTATTTGCAATAAACAAAATCTAAACTGTATTACGTTCATTTGTGTTCGTGTACAACACGAAAAAGCATGTGACTTGAGGCTGAGTTCTGATTGAATTTTGTCAAATCATCCTTCGGGCGCTGCTCTGTGCGCCCTGAAACCCTCCCACTTTTGTTCTTAGCGAATCAATATTGTTTTCAAATATTTGGGCTCATGTGATTGGACCATTCTCAACGAGTCTTCCGGCACTTCTTATGGCAAGCGGAGCTGCTGACTAGATGTGATGTAAGTCATGCCTTTATTTTATACTAGCAGTAATCATGCGTAATTACCTGATAAATAGATATTTACAGGCGAGTATTAAAAGTTTCATTTTAATGTTGTTTGCGCCCCCTCCAAAAAACTGCTCCTTGGCTAAAATCATAATCTTTTTGGGGTGGGAAACCTCCTAGAATCCGTAAGACCTTATTCCAGAAATGAAGACTTAGCGGTGGATTTGCTCTGCCTAATTTTCAAAGATACAACTGGGCTGCTCATTTCTGGATGAATTCATCTGAATCCCCATGGTGCAAATTAGAGTTACTGTCTTGTAGATAATCCTCAAAATTAGCTCTACTTTGCACTTCTTTTCCATTCAAACCCGCTCAATATACTGATAATCCAGTGGTACTTGATACACTTAAGATTTGCTATCAGTTTAGACATCACTTTAAATTTGGAGCTGCGTCAACAATGGGTTCATTGCATGAAAATTATTTGTTTCCCCTGTCAGTTCTATTCAGAATTTTCATCATGGCACGACAGACACATTGTTATAATCTGTATGAAGTCTTTAAAAGTTTTGCTAGTCTGTCCTTGGAGTATGAGCTGCCTGCAGATCATTTCTCTTGTTACCTACAAGTTTGCAATTTTGTATCTAAGCGTTTTCCCAATTTTCCTTCTATACCACCCAAACAGCCCTGGGAAAGCCTGATCACATTTAATTCATATCAGCGAGGTGTGACTTCAAGAATGCTGTATATAATTTTATCTTATCATTTGGTAATTGTAAAATCACTAAAACCAGGCCTGCTTGGGACAAAGCCATAGAGTGGATATGCTCCAGCACATACTGCACCTACCTCAATCTTATTTAGTTTAATGTTTTGCACCATGAGTCCATTATTCCAAATCAAGTCTGGCAGAACTATATCCTGATGTGACAGGTGCCACACCTCTCCTTGTAATTTACGTCATATGTTCTTTTTGTTTACAAACTTGCAGGGCTGTTGGACAGGTTTATTTCAATCTCATGTCCATTATACTTGGGGAACATGTCGATTAACTGTTATATTTGGCATTGCATATGATTTAGTCCCATTCAGTTTTGCACATAAAAATGTTATTGCTTTCTCATCTTTGTTGACCAGACATTCCAAACTTTTACATTGGAAGTCCATTAAGTGTCCCCCTATCTATCAGTGAATTAAAGAGAAGATTAAATACAAACTGTGAGATTCTATTGATATGTTCTTTTACAGATGGCAGCTGTTTATTGCTTATTTCACAAATTTACAGATATTGTCTGAATGATTATTTGTCATTCCTCGGGTCATGCCTCGGAATGTATGTACAGTATGACCCATCTAATTTACACAGGTGGATATGTGTGTGCAAGGGCGGACTGGGACCAAAAAGTGGCCCTGGATTTCCTGGCCCAAAGCAGCCTACCACATCCCACATCATAATACATTGGTTCATATTTGTAAAACAAAGAAACAAAGGAAAGAACATTAAGGCAAACATAAAACTATAAAGACAATATTTTAGCTAGTCAGGGGGTATCATCTTGATGCGGTGTAAGATATACCACTCATCAGTGTAAGCTGCAAGTGCAGCAGGGTCTGCTGATGATAATCACCACCTCTCCTGTTCTCTCCTTGTATAAGGCCTTCATTGTCTCCCAAATATTACAGTACTGGCATGCGGTTGGTTTCAAAGAAATGTGATTAGATAGAAAATCAACAAATTTCTCATCTGCCAGTAATCTAGAATTAAATGTCCACATATCCTTAGATGCCATACGTAGAAGGCAATTTACGATGCGTCACAGTTGGGACACATGGAAGGTTGGGTGAATGAATCGCATGGAAGATGGAAGTAGGAGTCGGACAGCACACGGGTTGATTACCTTGGTTACTGCAAAGGGGCCGATGAAACGAGAGGAAAGCTTGCATTAAAGAGTCTTTAGGAGGGTGTCCCTGGTGGCGAGCATGACTCTGTCCCCTATGTGATACCGTGGAGTCTTGGAATGGTGGCGGTCTACTTGTTTCTTGTATGAGGCAATGGCTCGTAACAGGGTTCGTCTTAATCGTTGCCATGTCCAACAACGACTGACAAGTTGTTGGGCTGAAGGAACCTCCGTCTCTAGAGGTTGGCAGCCTAAGCAGCACTGAAATGGGGACAGTCCCGTCGAGCCAGAGGGTAGGAAGTTGTTGGCGTATTCGACCCAAGGGAGGAACCACCCCAGGTTGTTGAGTCTCGAGTAGTCGTACAGCCGAGGGAAACCTCTAGTGCTTCATTCATTTGTTCGGTCTGTCCGTTGGACTGAGGATGAAAACCAGATGATAGGCTGGGAGTAGCCCCGATGAGCTTGCAGAATGCGCTCCAAAAACGAGAGGTGAATTGAGGACCCCGATCCGAGAGGACGTCTGTTGGAAGACAATGAAGCCAAAATACATGGAGAATTAGGAGCTCCGTGGTCTCCTTGGCGGAGTGCAGCTTAGGAAGGGGGACGAGGTGCACAGACTTTGAAAAGCGGTCGATGACAGTCATAATGCGGTGTTACCATCAGACAGAGACGAAGTCAACGGAGATGTGTGACCATGGATGGCTAGGAACTGGTAGGGGTCTGAGAAGGCCAGCTGATGGTCGGCTGTCAACCTTACTACGGGTGCAGATGTCGCAAGCTGCCACGAATCGGGAAATGTCCCTCCCTAACGTGGGAAACCAGAATTGTTGTATAACGAAGCGGGTCCGGGAGGCACCCGCCATGGGACCATTCCAAGATCTGTGAGCGTAGGCGAGAGGGAACGAAGAGACAATTCAGGGGAACATTTCTTGGTCTGGGCTCTTGGATTAGGGCCTGCTAAACCTTGGTCTAATTTCATGGCTGCGATGAGACAGTGGGACGGGAGGTTGGTGTCGCATGGCGTGGAGTCCTGGGAGGGAGAAAACTGGCGTGTAACAAACTCGCTACTATTATTGGAATAGTAACTAGCTGCTAACAGAAGTTAGGAGTAAGGACCACYAGAGATATTGATTATATATTTAAAGTGACTGTACATTTAATATTGTGCTATATATTACACCACTCACACACTCGCCGCGCATATCACACTCACACAGTCCGTAATGTGACCAAACATTTGGAGTCCTTTTTCTCCTTCACACCAGTTTATATGT
>QMIH01001309.1:143064-157211 GCA_003987875.1 Clarias batrachus | reverse complement strand
TACAAAAAATAATACTAATACTCACATATTGACTGAAGACTACATCGACATGTGCAACCTTTACGAATATTAAATGAGCTTGGAGGATGGACTCTGATTTATTTACACACCATACATACATACACACCACATGTGACTGCAGACTGCATTACAGAGAGCAATACTTTACTTTACTTTACTTATTTAAATAAATTTTATTTATTTAATTTAATTTCTCTGTCACTCAAAAGCTGGAAAATAATCGCATTCCTTAGGAGTGATGCTCATATTGTACATATTTGTAGTGCATTATGGGCAATAAATATTGAGTTAATTAGTGATTATGTAGAAGAACTTAAGGAAAAATAATTCTAACAAACTGTAACAAAGTCCGGTCAAATAATATATTTAAAAAATCTATTAGCATTAAAAACTATTATTTAAATTTGTGAATATAACGATCATACTTATTAAATTATTTTAATAATTTAATCAGTTCATTAATTTAAATAAATAACATAAAGAAATACATTTGCTAAATTCAAACTAATATATGTAATTATTCAATTCTATGAAACATAATAATAATAATAATAATAATAATTGTTCACTTCCGTCCTGGAACTAATCAATTTAATAAACTAATAGCAATATAAAAGTATTCATTAGCATCAAATCCAAAATTATTGTACACATTAAAATATGATATATATTAAAAAACATATTTAACACATTGTCATTTAACAGATTTTCATTTGTGCTCTGAAAACATGAAAACTTGCTAATCTGTTAACATGAGAACTTTCAGATAATCGCAGGAATTTCTTTTTAAATCGCTAAAACCTTTCAAATCCTGAATGTTATCTGAACACTAGGGTGAATTTTCCTTTTAATCAAACACAAGCCAGTAAAGCTGATTGAGTTGTATTTTTGTTATCCTCACAGGCTGATTTCTGAGCGCTGAAGTCATCTGAAGCAATTACAAAGAAAAAATAAGAAAGAAACCATTCCTTACACAGCTTACTACCACAGGCATGTGGCCTTGTGTTCACACTGTGCTTTTGTACAACTGGGTGTGTTATCAGGAATGACTCACACACCGAAACGGACAAAACAACAACAACAATACCAACTGTGTTTATGTTAAAAAAATTAAAAAGAAAAAAAAAACTAATCTATGCCCAAAGTAAATTTTACAGATTAATTTTAATATTTTTGGACAAAACAGGTGGAGTCTGAGATTAGATTTGTGTTAGAGGACTAAAGAAGCTGAAAGAGGAGAAAGTGAAACAGGAACTTCATAGTATCTTCTCATGACATGCATGGGGTGTATCCAAAATGAAACTCAGTCTGTGCATGGCAGTAGACACGCTGTCCTGAGAAACCAAGGATCCTGATTGCTTCTGGTTGGAGTTCTCATCACCTAAACACCACTCGCTGCTGCTGAGGACAGACAAAGATCACCATCAGATTACTGTGGATGGTTCCACACAAAAACCATAAAGATACCTGCAAATGTTCTTTTTAGAATCTATCTATCTATCTATCTATCTATCTATCTATCTATCTATCTATCATGATGATCATAACTATAACAAATAACTGAAGCTCATAACTTCAACTCTTCTTGACACTAGGTTTCAGAAAAAGAAAATACTTATAACCAGACAATCAGTACTGGGGACGGGACGGGTTCTTTTTAGACTCTGGTTCCTCTAAATGTGTCTTCCTCATGGTGTCTCTTGGAGTTTGTCCTCACCGCAGCTGCCTCTGGCTTACTCGTTAGGGATAGATTAATATATTTCTGTAATGCTGCTTTATGACAAAGTCCATGCTCTATAAAACAGCTGTACAAACACAAGTGAATATACAAAGGCACAGATAGGGAAGTGACATAAAACAGAAATAATTAGTTGTAAAAGAAAAAAGGAAATAATGCAAATATGGTGGATCTCTGGATTTCTCTCTAGTTCAGCGGGTTAATCATGTGTAATGTACGTATCGTTCATTGAACAGTTTAGTTAATTATTATTGATGGAATGCACGCCAGAATTAAAACTGTTCATTTTACTATTTTGTAGATTAGGAGATTTCAAAGTTGAAAGTAAGTTTCTCAAAACATTTTACTTACTCAGTACTCAGAAACCTAACGCTTAGTCAAGCTTTAACAATGAAACATACACAACACATAAAACAAAACATGATTACATAAAACATGAAATGATACAAACATATGATTCTGATATTTCCTTTTGAAACAACTTACGCCAATTATATGCTTTAAATATATTATATCTTAGTTATAATTTACACTTCAGAATGCTTTTTGTTTTATGCTTAGGTCTGGGTTCGAGTCCCGCCTCTGGACTGCGTGTGTGGAGTTTGCATGCTCTCCATGTGCTTGGTTTCCTCTGGGTTCTCTGGTTTCCTCCAACAGTTCAAAGACATGCAGATTAGGCTAATTGGTATTCCCAAATTGCCCTCAGTGTGTGAATGAGCGTGAGTGTGTGTATATGTGGGGTGTAAGTACACTAAGTCTCCTGGCACAGGCTCCAGGCCCCCACCGACCCTGTACACAGGATAAAGTGGAATAGACGGTGAGTGAGTTAGTGAGTGAGTGATGTTAATTAACTGTTAGATGCTTTCAGTGTTCACTTTCAGCCACAGCTCCTTTTTGTTTGTTTATTTTTAGATCAGGACCCAAAATTAAAACAATATGTATTTTTAAATGATCAACTTATGAGCCTGTGATTATAGTGATGATTCATAATGTATAATCAGCTCATTGATAACATTCTATCAACTTTATAACCTCTATATATCATCGAGTCAACTTTGATTATGAGCAGTGTGTAAAAACAGCCGCATTTCTGCTGCATATATCCTGTTTCTGATGTGTCGTTTTTGATTGAGTCGACTCTTTTAAGAATCCGTTTTTTTAAGTGAACATAAATGAAGAACCGACTCGCATTGAGGAGCTTAATTATTGGGGGTCAATTTGAAAGACCTCAACAAACAAACAGTTTAGATTCCGTTTTGCAGAAAGAAGAGTCTAAGGAGTGAGTGTAAGAGATGAGTCGAATCAAATGATCCGATTCAATCGAGAGTCGGAAATCCCAAAACTCTCCGCGCGCGTTCTTCTTCTTCTTCTTCATCAAGCCGAAAGGTTACTCATCCTCGAAACGGTGACGTCTTCCGGAGCCTCGTCCAATGACAGAGCCGGACTGAAGTCGAAACTCGAGCGTAGCTCCGCCCACCTTTCGGTTACCCACACGCGCGTGTTCTTTAAATGCGCGCTCCCGAGCCTCATCATTTAAGGTGCGGTGTTTTGCGACAGGTGCGGCTCTTTCCTCAGTCTCCTCTCTCCCTGGAAGTTTAAACCGGACTGTTTTTTTTTTTCATTCTTCATCTTTTGGAAATCGTTCCTGGAGACAATTTTTAAGGAAAGATTTTAAAATATAACTTTTTTTAATATTTAAAAGTTCTGCACCCTTTTAAGGACTTAATTTTTCTTGATAAGAAGAAAAGGAAAGAACGAAACGAAGATGGCGAATAAAGGGCTGCAGTTGCTGGGTTTTGCTCTGGCTATGATCGGCCTGATTGGCCTTTTAGCTGGCACCATCATGCCCCAGTGGCAAATGTCGGCTTATGTAGGGGACAACATCATCACCGCCGTGGCCGTGTACCAGGGCCTGTGGATGTCCTGCGCGTACCAGAGCACCGGGCAGATGCAGTGCAAAGTCTACGACTCCATGCTTCAGCTCAACCGTAAGACCCGACAAAAACTAATCACACTGAAAGAAAGAAAGAAAAAGATTTCTTCTTAACCAAATTACTTAATAATAATAATAATAATAATAATAATAATAATAATAATAATAATCTATAATCTCCAAGTGATATTATTATAGTAATTATTACTCCACGTCTCTATTTCTACCATTAAGACCTGGCTTATTTCTTCTTGGTTATTTATTTGATTTCTTAGATATTTATTATATACGTTTCCAAGATAATTTATACATTTTAATTGTAATTATTTATCAACACAGTATTGTCTATTTATGATGCGGTATTTTTGCATAAGATCGTGTAGTGTAAACCTGGACCTGTCGCTCGGTGAGCTGCGCCTCAGGGGGAAAAAAACAACAGGTAGCAGCGGGAGAAGCGCAGGTCGTCAATGCGCATGCGCGGACGCATTAACTAACCTCATTTTTTTTATTTGTCATATTATTTCACACTTTTTAAAGCTGAAACGTTTTAATTAGGATTTTTTTCCCACATTGTTGTGAAATTTCAGTCTCTCTTTTCAAACAATAGGACTTTTGATTCCTTCTGTATCAGTATTTTTTTTTCCCCCATTAAGCCACGCCCCCAGGCAGCACACCTGTATGTTGCTAAGGTGTATTGTTTCTCCTTTTTTCCCTTGCATGAGGGTGGGGTGAGATTTGAAATGCATCGGTGCTTCAGGGTTAAAGGGGACGCTCGGGTGTATAGAAGGAGAGCAGGAAAAATGGAGGAAGTAGAACAAAGGCAGAAGAGAAAGGAATAAAATGTTCGTTGGAATTGCGCTTCCTACTTTAAGTGAAATGAAAGCGAGTACGATTGGTGTGTATTGGTTAGTGTGTGTGTGGATTATTTGAGCTCGCATTTTTTTTAATTTAATTTTTTCCAGGCCAAGTGAAAGAATGTTTGGTTACACAGTGAGTTTGGTAATCATTACACGGCAGAATGCCTCCTCCTCCTCCTCCTCCTCCTCGTGACCGGTCCTGTCAGGGTTTCAGTATCATGGGGGTGGAGGGGAGGGAGACGGAGAGTGGGAGTGTAGCCGGGACTTTTGGTCGTCCAGATTTGCATCACGATTCCAAAAACTAGAGCATGCAAATGTTAAACAGGAGCAACATGACACACACACACACACACACACACACACCTGACTCATGACACACCAGACCTCAATTACTTCAAAATATTTCATCATTTTGGTCCTGAGAATCAGAAGCTGTTATTCTAGAGACCTGCTTCATTTTTTTTTTTTGGCTCGTAGCGTTTATTTGTTTAACTTCACTATCGGAGAATGATAAGGCGTTATCGCTTCGACACATTTTTATGACTTCTACAAACATAAATATGAGCCACATGCGATAAACTGCACCGTTAGGAATCTCATTCAGCTCCGAACTCTTTAGGATTCGGGTTGGGTTCCTCGAAAAATCATTCTTTTTGTTTAAAAGTCTGCGACCTGATTATAGAGAAAAATCCTCGGACTAACAGAGAACTGGTGGGCGGAGTCTTAAGAACGAAACCCGACTCTCTCTCTCTCGTGCTCAGACACTGAGACTTGGACTGGTCCAACCTGTTCTGTGTGATCTCGCATGTAAAGAGCAAACGGATCACAAACACACACACACACACATTACTGGATGAAACTGGTTTTCACCTGTGTGCAGGTGGAGCGTTGGGGGAAGGGATTTGGCCTAATGAAAGCAAGCACATACAAAAGATCCTGTATAGATGGAGATTAGTGGCTGAAATTGCGGCCTAATACGTGCAGATGTTTTTATTCTTTTTTTCTGCTTTTCTAAGCTGCTGTGGGTTTTATCTATTTATTTATTTTTAAATCATGAAGCTATGGGTATGAAACTGGAAACGATTCAAGGTTCTCTGAAATCCATTTGATACATCAACAAATGTCAGAAATCTACAAGAATACACACTTTGTGACAAAGACTAAAGAATAAAACTGTAGTCTGACATTTTATTCATTATTAAAACTAGACGTTTTTAGAGTCTTAATCAAGTAAAGTTTATTGTACAGGACCCTGCAATGGAAGAGTTGTTTTATTTTATTTCTAGCGCCAAGTATGTACAGTAACACTAACAGTAACGCTAACACAGTAACACAAGCGCGCACTTGAGCGAGGAAGAAAATATTACAAGAAATATTGTTTGTCTGAACAACTTGAATGCCTTGAAGTGTCAGGTTTTATTTTGCAAGATGGAGGCTTAGCTAAAGTTTCTCCACTTGTGTTTCCTGAAACAGAAATAAGACTAGCAACGCGACACTGTTTGGTGTATAAATGTCGATATGGTGTTTCTCTGTGTCAACACTAGATGAAGTGCTGGTCTGGTTTCATAAACAAAATGAAGACAAAGGGTGCGGTGTCTCCTGTAGCATCAGGGTCTAAACTAACCTCTCTCTCTCCCTCTCTGTAGGTTCTCTCCAGGCCACCCGAGCGCTGATGGTCATCAGTATCCTGCTGACGGTGATCGGACTAGGCGTGGCCTCCATGGGCATGAAGTGCACCAACTGTGGTGGTGATGATAAAGTGAAAAAATCTCGCATCGCTATGACCGGAGGAATCATCCTTCTGCTGGGAGGTAAGTCGCGCCCGTCATGCTAACGAGCCTAGCACACATTCCAACAAACCATGCTTAGCTTATCTCTTTATTTAGCTAACAATTATTACATAAACTCTACCTTTTACACATTGGAGCTTCAGTGTTGTAGCTTAGGAATCATTTGAGTTTTATATTTTGGTTGCTTCTCATTTTAGCAAAGTAATTTGATTAACATTAGAGTTAATGATCAGGGGCACATGAGGATATTTAACCTCGGTGTTGAAGTTACACACGGTGTCGGATGCATTGCTGGTCATGTAGCATGATGTTAACAAACCTCTGTGTGTGTTTTTTTTTTTTTTTGGTTTCCTTTAGGTCTGTGTTCCATCGCTGCCTGCTCATACTTCTCCTACCAGATTATCCAGGATTTCTACAGTCCCTTCACTCCGGTCAACACGAAGTAAGTGTGTGTGGATTAACCGCGCTGCGCTATACAAGCTGATCTTGCTAATCATTGCTCTGGATCTGTTACTCAATACAAAGAACACAAAGAAGGAAAAGTGCAGGAAAATCTTTGGGATGAACATGCTGGAAGATGAACAAAAAAACAAAATGAACTTGGTGTTAGATTTCAGATAGTTCACTCTTAAGCTGTATTTTCTTTGTTAATGCATTATAATTATTTGAAATACTAAATATATAAAAAAAAAAACTTACTAAATACAACTCCCTATTGCACAAAGACTCTGTGGAATGTAATGTAAAATAAGCGAAACTTCATAACATAAGTTTCATAACTCGGTCCAAATCAAGAACTATGCATTAAGAATTTGTGGCTCGTACATTTTAACCTGTTTGTGACAAATGACAAATTTCATTTTGTCAATTTGCTTTGTGTGCACTTGCATTTAAAAATTCCTGTTGGGTTCAGAAATGCATCTGCTTTTAAACTTGATTATTTTGGGCAACATCCAGAACTGACCTGAACTGGACCCCAGATTTTATTTTTTCATCACTCCATGATCAATAATCCAAAATGATTCCCTCCATTTTTTCGGTCTGGTATTGAGAGGAACCCGTCCACCCGTACCTAATCCTTGTCCCTTCTCTCTGCAGGTATGAATTCGGCGGTGCCATTTTCGTGGCCTGGGCGGGAACCTTCCTCACCGTGTTTGGCGGCGGCCTGCTGGCTGCATCCTGCTCCAAGAGTCAGAAGTCCAGGCCGACATATCCAAAGTCCCGGCCCCCGAGCAGCTCCAAGGAGTACGTCTGAGAGCCCCGCCCGCACCCGCTTAGTACCGCCTCAATAACCGCAGAGCGAGCTGGTGGAGGTTTTCCTGTGTGGCTGATCTGACCGCAGTTAGAAGTTTTATTTCGCTAAAAGTAAAGGTTTCTCAGATCAGCACGTCAGGAAGGCGTCTACCTCTATCCTGCGGCCACGCCTTAGGTTTTAAAATGTACTAATGTTTGTTTTTTTGTTTTTTTTTCCCTGTTGTGATCTGTGCCTTTTTTGTCTTGTATATTTTTTTTATTATTATTTTGTTGTAATGAAATTATATTTGTGGAAAAAAAAAGAACAGTAAATTCACATTGTTTTTACAGAAGGTTGTTTTGAGACTGATTAGTTTCTCTCTGAAGCGTATGAGATCGTGACACACTCAGGGATCGACACCTCTCTCGTTTGGAGTTAAAAACATTAAACGCCCCACAAACATTATCCTCCATCCTTTTTTTTTGTACTTTTTGTTTTGAAGGCCAAATACAGAACACTGGATCATAGCAGTTAATGAAGAACCTCTAACTGTTTTCTTTAAAGCGCTCAAATGCTAACAAGGTCACGACCTCTACGCTGCGTCACACCTTGTCTCAAACTTTATTTTTTTTTTATGTGAAAAATGAAGTTTCGCTTTTTCTAGCAGTCTGTTTATCGAGCTTCATTGTCGGTCCTCAACCTGAAAGTAAATGTTAACCTTAACTTCATACTCCGTGTCCTTTTTATTCACCTCCACCACACATTCCTGCTTTTTCTAAAAGAATAGAGCTCCAGTGTTGAGGAGAAATAGATTAAGAGAGCTTCTGTTTTCTTTGCAAGTTTGTTTCTTATACATTTATGTACATTTTTTATTTTATTCATTTTATGTAAATAAACTTAAAGGAGAATTTAAGAATGTTGTTTTTGTTTTTTTCTGTAGATGTAAGTGATGGCAGTCCTTTTTTCTTTATTAATTTATAATACTGAAATGACAGTGTAGGGACTGGCAGGCCACCTCCAAACGGAGCCGGGAATCCGTCACCTTACAGTAAAATGGCGCCCTGCTGTTACTGTAATCTCTCTCGGTGGTGTAACACAGCTGGACACGTGACCTGGTCAAAAGAGGAAACCCCGATGCCTTTCACCAACCTCTACTAAGTGGCGCAAATCAGCAAGTTGTTGGAAGAGGAAGAGACCGCTCACGACGTCAGCAAATAAGGAAAGAAACGGTTTACTCTTCTCCAACTCCGATGGTGCAGATCTGCAAAACAAGAGAGAATCAGTTAACATCTTCACTCAAATGGTGTAGATCAGCTCAAATCCCTTGACTTGGGAAGCGTAACAACCCCGTGGCAGTTGCTGACCCCCCGGAGTAACAGTTCTTACCCAGAACAGAGAACATACAAGGCGTTAGGGACACGTAGAATGTTAATCAAAGTATGCCACTAGGGCAGATATAAAATTGTGTGTGTATATAGAATGTATGATGCTTTATGCCTTTGTGTCGTGTTCAACATGTTTACTATAACTTATGGAGTGTAATCAACCTCTACAGCCCTTGCTGTAAGGTATGAATGGGTATGAAAGACACGGGATGTTTGGTATAAAATGAAAGCTCTGGATATTCAATGAACGTTGATGTGCATGAAATTTTAGTTATAAGAACCAGACTCATGTTAATATACTTTATCTAAATTACTAAAATCTGACTGAGATGGCCTCCCATGTGACAGACCAAACCACAGGTTAATGTATGCACGAAAAAGAGGAACCATGCGGGGTGTGGCCACGCCCACAACCATCTCCGATGGGGACAAACTGCTGTGGGACAGACCTGCACGGTGAGATTAAAAACCTATGGTCCGAGAAGCCTCGGCGCGTTTTTGAACGTCACGCCGTCTGAAGGAAGCGTCTCACCCGACGCTTGACCTGCGTCACCTAGCGATCGAAGACTCCGCTCTTCTCTCAGAAACTTCAGCTTGAGCTCTGATGCCGCTTGAATGCAGCCTCCGAGTTTGTTACGCCCCAACGGTGAAAGATTGTGATCTTGCATTCGTCTGCGTAGAAGCTGGTGGACAGATTAATTTTAGCCAGTGCTCCTATACTATCCCAGGTAGAGAAGGAGAAAAATTTCCACTTTGTACGTCCACACATGGCCAAGTCTCCCTTTATGTGGCAAATCCGGTGCTTCAAATATCAGACTCAAATCAGTAATCTCCGACCTGGTAAGCACTGCCACCCTGTCAGAAGAAAACAAATATCAGTTACAGGAGCTGTGGTTAGAGTGGCCGACTGTGTGGACTGACAGAATTGGCCACACCAAAGTTATAACTCACCATATTTACACCACCAATGAGAGACCAATTAGGAAGAAAGCATACCCTGTTCCTGTCTACAAGCAGCGAATTGTGGAGGAAGAGGTCGCCAAAATGCTGGAAGCAGGGATCATTAGACCATCAATCTCGATGTGGGCCGCCCCCGTTGGCGCTGGTAGGAAAGAAAGACAGTGGGACCCGTTTCTGGGACTTTAGGCAAAACACCACTGGATGGATTCCCTGTGCCCCAGGTCCACAAGATCTTAGAGGCACACTGTGCGGCAACCGTGTTCGGCTCATTAGACCTGCGTAGTGACAGATGGAAATGCATCCAGACAGCATCCCTAAAACAGCTTTTGCTACTAAAAACATCCAGTATGAATTTATCCATCTCCCATTCGGTTTGAAAAATGCAGGCGCTACTTTTCAGAGGCTAATGACCTCTGTGTTAGCAGAAGCTATTGGGAAGTATTGTTTTGTCTATATAGATGACATTGGGGTACTGATGTTATTCCAGAGACATCAGTACCCACCTCAAACATCAAGTGTTTTCACTCCTTGAAGCTGCTGATCTCACACTCAACCTGAAAAAGTGTAATCTATCTCAAGCATCTCTCTCCTTTTTAGGGCACATCATATCAGCTGAAGGCATTAAAACTGAAAAAGCCAAAGTAGCAGCCATTCGAACTTACCCTGTTCTCTGCCACTTCAAGAAGCGCTTCCTAGGTCTGGCCGCTTGGTATCACCGGTTCATCCCCCACTACTCAGATTGTGCTGCTCCTTTGCACGCCCTGAAGAAATAAGGAGCCAAGTGGTTGTGGACCTCCGGATGCCAGTCAGACTTCGAGGACCTGAGGACGGCTCTTCAGGACACGCCAGTTTTAACAGCCCCAGCCTTGGTGCAGTGCTCACCCAAGACCACGAGGACGGGGAACATGCGATTGCCTATGCCTCCCGGTTTCTGCATGGAGCTGAAAGTGAATACTCAGCATGGGAGAAGGAATGTCTAGTTGGTATGGCAGTGGAAAAGTGGCGTAAATATTTAGAGGGTCACCTCCTCTTCACACCTTACACACTGGGTACGTAGGCTAAAGGCTTTCGATTTTGTAGTCCAGTACCGAAAGGGGCAACAATACCGTTCAAGACTCGCTGTCATGGCGCTAGGAGGGAGAGACCATGAATGCCCATCTGGTGGTGCACCAAGGAACTGATCTGCTCCCCGGCATGTCAGCGCATCGCGTGTGGTCTTTAGGCAGCGTTCGTGAAGAGGGGATCTTCGGCGTCCACAGCCCCGTCATTAAAGGGGACGTGCGTCCGGAGGACAGTGGGAGTGGAGCGAAGCGCATCCCGGGACGGTATCACTTTTGTATGGACTTTGTATTGGGAGAGCACAAGGACTCTAATCGGCCGTGGTCGCTAAGTCAACAGACTCTGTGTGTGTGTCTGTGTGTGTGTGTGTGTGTGTGTGTGTGTGTGTGTGTGTGGTGGGAGATACAAGGACGAATGGTCCTAACACTGTGCAATAAATGTATATACACTTTTGTTTATATAAATATTGTCCTCTGGTGGTCCCGACCCTACCCTGAATTTGTTAACGGCTAGTTTGTTGTTTATTAACAAGAGGCAGTCATGTGATAAGCAGAACTGGTAAGATACACTAAACGCTGGACGGGTAGTCGATAAAGTCTACTCTATAAAGTTTAATTCAATTCAATAACATTAACCCGCATCCTTATAGATTCGATTCACCTCTGACCCAGAGTTGAAACCCTACAACAGAATTTTTTAAAACTTTTAATTGTCTATTCAGAGACAAAAAAAAAGCGCAACGATTTCATTTTGGACAAGAAAGAGTCGAGTCTTTGATAGCTGGGTGAAATGATTCAACTCAATGAAATGTGACCAAGTTCCTTTGTTAATTGTTCTCCCGTTATCGTTCACGATCAGAAGCTAACTGAGAGGCCCAGACTTCATCATGAAACTGTATCTTTGTCATGAGGAGGCGTGTGTGTGTGTGTGTGTGTGTGTGTGTGTGTGTGTATGTGTGTGTGTGTGTGTGCGTGCGTGTGTGAGGTGCGGGATTTACTCATATCAATCAAAAATGAGCCAAACACTTGGTTATAAAATTTAGCCGTGATTAACGCTTTCTTTGTTTCAATGTTCTCTCAAATCACTTGTAAAATGCAGCTTATGGTTATTTTCCAGAAGTTTCCATGAAAAAAGTCTGCATACGCGAAAATAGAAAACAATGGACACCATGAAGATGACAACATAAAGGGAACTTTAAAAAAAGAGATGTTTACGTAGCATGACGTTTCCAAGTGGATCAGTGGATGGTTAGCTGGGTTCGTGTCCACTAGGTTGTAGCAGCGATGAACACTTGTTCCGTCACCCTCAGACCCTCTTTATCTTTTTTTTTCAAGTTCCTAAGTTTCTAAGTAAAAAAGGTCAGATCACTGTGTTGCTGAGAAACCACAAAGAAATGTCAACTCCACTGAAGAGTACAGCTTTACTTCTGACACTGGAGACTCCTTTCTTAGCTTCCTGAAAAATTCATTATGTTAGAACGGGCGAGTTAATATTCCCCTGTAATGTGCAGTTACACTCACGTCAGAGCCGCGAAAATTAATCAACACATGAATCGGACCCAGGATCCAGAATACAAAGCAGTATTTATATTTAGCAGCAGTGTTGGGTGTAACACGTTACAAAGTAACACGTTAGAGTACTCAGATTACTTTTTTGATGTAACGATGTAATCTAACGCCTTCGGTCCGCTATTCAGGTACTCGGTTACTTAGTTACTTTTTAAAAATGTAATCTGTTATTCTGACACTGAGCCAGACAGCAGTCATTCCCAATCCATTAGTGTGTGTGTGTGTGTGTGTGTCATCCTACAAGCCCCGCCCTGATAACCCCCTCCTCCCCCCTCTCTGTTATACCCCTATCTCTCCTATGCGGTTTAACCGACGCGTGGAAACCTAATCACAGAGCCGAAACCCGCGGTGAATCACGATGAACCGTACTTACAACCACCGCGTAGGTGAGATAGGGGTGTTACTGTAGTAGTTAACAGATTATCGGCCAAACTTCGCTGAGTGATGATGGTAGAATAATTATAAAGGTCTTGACTAAAACAACATGCATGAGGAAGCAGAAAGGAGTTTTCATTTTTGTGCAATGGAAAAGTACTCAAACTAGTGTAGTTACTTTTATCAGAAACTAACACAGTAATGTAACGGATTACTTTTTGAATTTTGTAATGTAATTAGTTACTTAGGTCTATTAATGATCTGGCTCCTGGGGACGACTTCTCAATGCACTCAATGTGAACATACACCCAAGTGTCGTCACCGGAAACGATCCTCGACATGAAGGACGTGTCATCCACGGCATGCTGACGGAGTTCTTGGCGGACTTTGATGTTGTGGATTGTTCTCCAATGAGAAAGAGTTTGACATTTTTCGTCCATCAGTGATGTTCCTTCGCTTTTGAAGTGTGCTGCTCAAAATACTTCGAATGACTTGTTGCATTATGCATTGCCATAAACTTGCTTAATTACGTCAAGCGTCTCGGTGGCAGATTTGCCGTTCGCTCTTTGTTCTAACAATACATGGATGAAATGGCAGATCTGGTAACGCACATAGCACATAGTCAGAATATCACCAGTTGCACAGGACCATGTCTTTTGGCACACTGACTTATGAAGGATGGCGCTCGCTGTGACTGTGCATGCAGCCTTGTGCTGCCATCTGTTGGTGTGGTTTGATATGACTTCGTACCAGGAACCTTAAACTCTGACATTCCTCTATCCACTACCTCTTTATTTGTGCCCTTCATCCTTTCACATCATACAGAAATAACTCAAAATCAAATACAAACTAAAACCATTAAAACTTCGTAGTAAGACTTTTAAGATCAACAGAAGCTCACAGAAGGATAAACAAATTCTTCAAATAATTATGGACATTAATGCTTATGGTGGAAATTAGGGCTGTATGATTTATTTAAAAAAATCACAGTGTGATTATTTTTGACAAATATTGTGGTTACTATTCGACTATTAACTATTAGATTATATTTTGTGCTTAAACATTTATTGAGACACATTATCTCGCAAAGAGGATGTTTGCCAATAGTTATTTATATACTCAGAATTATATGTAAAAAATATTTAGATGATTGACAAACTGCGCATAAATTTACTGATGGAATAGTGAGGTTTGTATTGCTTCACACACACACACACACACACACAC
>QMIH01001309.1:116340-142771 GCA_003987875.1 Clarias batrachus | reverse complement strand
AAAAAATATATATATATATAATTATATATATTATATAAAATTATATATGATTATAGTGATGATGGTGTTTGGTAATTGTTAATATTTTCGTGTGGCTGGAACTGATTATCTGCCTTTACATTATTTCTTATGGGACGGATTATAGTTGTATGCTGAGGCAGCGCTGCACTTAATCAGCGCTTTTATTTCACCAGTGTGAAATTTTCACAGTAGTAGAAACAGGTATCAGAGGTGTTCACATTACCAGGGCAACACAAGGAGGAAGTGACGTCAGCCTGCAACTCTGAAGGTAAAGTTGCCTTGAACAGGGAGCACTGCTTAGAATACACTGTGGAATGAAACACAGCCAGTGAAGGCCGACATGAAGCTCCATGGAGATTCCGGCAGATTGGTTCACACACAGCTCAATAGTGACACCTAGTGCTGAACCATATACTGCAGCCAAATCATTGGTAGTGGTTGAAGAATGGATTACCACGTGTCATTTAGCAGTCACTCTGGCACCTTTGCAATGAAAATGAAAAGACACTTGATAATGCAACTGAACAGTACATATGGTAGTACAGAAAGAGAGTAACAGAATGTTACAGTTTTTTATTCAGGGAGAAAAAAAAATACACACACACACACACACACACACACACTCATCATTCTATACTGTATTCATGGGGGCCTGGAGCCTATCCCAGGAGACTAAGGGTACAAGGCGGGGCACACCCTGAACAGGGTGCCAATCCATTGCAGGGCAGACATTTTCATTACAAAAGTCTTATGCAAAAGTTTAGACACCCCTTGATAAATAACTGCTTTTGGTGATTTTTTTAATTGAAAAAATGTTAACACAGTCTCTCTGGAAATGGACAAAATGCACAATATTGCCAGCAAACATTGATGCACAGTTACATGTTATGCCATGAATTGAACAAAAACAAAAAATAAAAACGTTATTACGGCACTGTGCAAAAGATTGGGCACCCTAAGAGTTGCCATAAAAGATTGGGCACCCAGAGTCTCAGATTCTTTTTACAAGGTTTCAGATCTTAATCAGCTCATTAGAAACAGCTGTCATTAGTAAATGCCAATTTCAAAGCTTTACAAATACTTTGACTCTTCACACCAGGAACCTTAAACTCTGACATTCCTCTATCCACTACGTCTTTATTTGTGCCCTTCATTCTTTCACATCATACAGAAATAAATCAAAATCTATTTATAGTGATGGTGTTTGGTAATTGTGCACACACTTGCGGACACTCAACAACCATGGGTTCCTCTAAGCAGCTGTGTAAGAACTGCTCGTGTGTTGGTCAGAAAGACAAATCAAAACCCCCATTTGACTGCAAAAAACCTGCAGGAAGATTCAGCAGACTCAGGAGTGGTGGTGCAGCGTTCCACAAGACCTTCGTGGAAGAGTCAGCAGAAGAAAACCTGACCTGCATCCCCTTCATAAAATCCAACGTTAGAAGTCTGTAACAGAACATCTGCAGAAGCCTGATGTGTTTTGGAAACAAGTGCTGTGGACTGATGAAGTTAAACTAGAACTCTTTGGCCACAATCAGTAAAGGCATGTTTGTAGCAGCATTTCATGAACAGGTCACCTGGCCAACTATTAATCATGGTGGTGGATCTATCATGCTTTGGGGTTGTGTTGCAGCCAGTGGCACAGGAAACATTGCACGGGTGGAGGGAAGAATGGATTCCACTAAATACCAGCAAATTCTGGAAGCAAACATCACACCATCTGTAAAAAAGCTGAAGCTGAAAAGAGGACGACTTCTACAACAGGACAATGATCCTAAACACACCTCGAAATCCACTATGGAAAACCTCAAGAGACGCAAGCTGAAGGTTTTGGAACGGCCATCACAGTCCCCTGATTTAAACATCACTGAACATCTGTGGGTAGATCTTAAAAAAGCTGTGCATGTAAGACCACCAAAGAATATTCCAGAACTAGAAGCTTTTTGCAAGGAAGAATGGGAGAAAATCCCAAGTACAAGAACTGAGAGACTTTTATCGGCTATAAAAAGCGTTTGCAAGCTGTGATATCTGCCAGAGGAGGCGCTACTGAGTACTGATTATGTAGGGTGCCCAAACTTTTGCACAGTGCCACAATAATGTTTTTTATTTTTTATCTTTGTCCAATTTATGATATGAAAAATAACGATGCACCAACGTTTGCTGAAAATATTGTGCATTTTTGTCTATTTCCAATGTCAATGTTGAAATGATGGATCTACTATGAACGCTAATCGGTCCCACTCGCTCATAGCCACTCAACCCGCGAGCTCACGGTCGACTTGAGTTTTGAGACTTTTGGAGGAATTCATGGTGTTAAACGTTGCTGTTTCTTTATAACGCTACAGGTGGCGCACTCTGAACTATTTACACATTTTTATTTGCTAAGTTTGTTTAGGAATAATAATTATGGTGAATGACACCAAATGTAGCTTTGTGTTTCATTTAATTAAATGTTAAACTCTTGTATTTGAAATTAGTTTGTTGTGTTTAAATGCTGAGCTTGGTTTTCAAGTGAGCAAACTAATGTTATAAAGAACAGGCTACATTTAATTACTCATTAAAAATGAAAAAAAAATAAAATAATTTGCATTGTATATAAAATTTAAATTGTAACAAAATCAAGGGAAAACTTAATATCGAAATTGGATATTTATAAAATCATGATACTTATGGAATTGCAGTGTTAATCAGATCGGTACCTGGGTATTGTGGTCATATTGTACAGAGGAGTGACTGCTGTTTCCGGTCTCTAGTTTAAATATGAGCACATGGGATATACTGTATTTGAATCTAAAGAGTAGTTCCTATTACAGTAAGCACTAACTGTGTATTATATATTACTATCCCTGAAGACACTACAGTACATCACATGTTTCTTACATGAAAACAGTTTTAAAAAATCCAAACAGGACACACAGCCAGTTGCTCAGGCAGATTCAATTCAATTCAATTTTATTTCTATAGCGTTTTAACAATTGATATTGTTGCAAAGCAGCTTTTACATAATCAAATTTGTATGAAATCGAAATGTAAGTAGTCCCTTTAGCCCCGCCCTGTGCACGTCCATGTTTATAAACAGAAGCAACACAATCACCCTTTTGTTCGCAGATAATCACTGTTTAATTGCTCTAATCCCACTTACACACTCGGCACGTGCACGCACCTCCAGCTAATTTATCACACCTGGCTGATTGATGACACGCGCATCCGGTTTCCCGCCAGAACTCGGGGCAGCGCAGGTGTCTCACGTCCCTCAGGTGTCTCAGGTCCACTGAGCTCCAGGCTTCCCCGGCATGACGTCCAAATCTAAAGCGTCCTTCTGTGTGGAAGAGGCGCATAGGAGTGCATTTTACCGTGAGTCTCTCTCTCTCTCTCACACACACACACACACACACTCACTCTCTAGTAATGGTCTGATGATTCCTCTCGAGGCTGTAATTTCTCTGTAATGCTGTAATTTCACCACAAGCTTCATTTCATGAAGGCTCCATTATACTGACCTCTAGTGGGCAAAGTTTGTGTAGCAGGTAGACGCTGACGTCACAAGCAGCAGCTTTAATACAGACATACGGGCAGCTGAAAGTACTGTGGCATTCTTCACCGTGTGTGTGTGTGTGTGTGTGTGTGTGTGTGTGTGTGTGTGTGTGTGTGTGTGTGTGTGTTTAAAAATCTAAAATGTTTATGCATATAATCGTCTGAATCTTTGAAAAAAAAATAAAAAACAAGAACAGAAAGGAAAACTGAAGAACTCTGAAGAGGGAAGTCCTTTTCTTTCTTTCTTTAATTAATTATAAATATGAACATGAATACAACTAAAAAGCCACTGTTTGGAAATTATAATCTCGCCAGTCAGCGTTAAGACTTGGATCAACAAATAAATGATAAAAACGCACAACAATTGTTTTGTTTTTCTTTTTTCTTCAGAAAATTAATTGAGGAGCGGAAGGAAAAAAGAGAAATAAAAGGAGAAAATCCCTAGATATGATCCTAAATCTTATGAGAAATTAGTGGGTTAATGATAAATTCAATATAATATAAACAAAGTTTTTTTTTTGTGTGTGTTTTCCTTCTTCATATATTATATAGGAAGTAAATGTAAAGTTTTTTTTTTGTGTAAAATGCCCCCCAAAAAAACAAAGATTGAGGTTTTCCTGTATCTTGGTTTCTGAATTTAATGATTGATGTCCGTGAGTCTCCATGTACCGAGTCGTTTACACTACAGTTGACGTGTATGAAGGTGAGCGCTACCATCAGTCTCGTCATCCCAGTACCATAATCAGACCTTAATCCCACTGAGAACTCAATCCTCAAGAGGCAGGTGGACAGACGAACCCCACAAATTATCTGATAAAGTCCAAGAACTGATTATGTAATAATGGGCTCCATCAGTCAGGGTGTGGTCCAGAAGTTGATTGACCGCATGCCAGGGCGAATTAGAAAAGAAGGGTCAACACTGCAAATATTAACTTTGTGTGAACTTGTAATGTAATTGGCAATAAAGTGTTTGATGTTTATGAAATCTTGTAATTATACTTGATGTAATTTATAGTAGACCAGAGTAACATCTTGCACAAAGATTTGAGGAAAAGGTGAAAGAATTGTGAAAATTATCATTCTCAAAACTTTTGGACACAGCTGTATGTATGTGCTCTTATGTATTTTTGTGTGCATGCTTTTTTTTTTTTTTTTTTTTTGTATTCTTCTTGGTGAACTGAATCTTGTGATCTGACTTACTGGAAAAAAACAACAACTGGGAGTCCAATCAGTAAAAGAGTGAGAGGATTATTTAAAAATGTATATACACTGTATATAAAACAAAACCCCAGAATTATTGCTTTATGGATAGAAGATTCTCAGTCATTCAGATGATGTAATCCGGAGGAGGGACGTCACCAGCATGAGCAGTGCGACATTTGACCCAACAAGATAAGTGTCCAGTTGACGTGACTCAACTTCCAGATTAACAGACGTGATGAGATGGAGAAGTTAACTGGGCGAGGTAGCGCTTCTGCTACAGGTGAAAATGCCTTGAGATTTAATTAAACTGGAACACAAGCATTTTTGCATTGAAGTCCTCGGGTGTGTTGAGTGACTGTTGCTGTATTTTCACTTTTCTTGTCAGACATTGCTGGAGGTTGTGTTCCGCTGATCCCAGTGGTGTTTA
Organism: Clarias batrachus; assembly: GCA_003987875.1. NCBI lineage: Eukaryota > Metazoa > Chordata > Actinopteri > Siluriformes > Clariidae > Clarias > Clarias batrachus. Next base: position 137,586 of record QMIH01001309.1, on the reverse strand, counting down.
AGAAAATTAGTTTAAACTGTATTGTTGGTGCGCGCACACACCTCCAACGCGATGTCTCACTCACTCATGAGAGAATGACGCTCTTGGTCGTCGGGTGCCATGTGGCTGCACGACGCAGGTGTGACTTGGCTGGTGTGCTGGTCTTGGCGGTGGTGTTGGTGTTACCTTGACTCTCTTGAAAACGGGTCTGTTTGAGCTGAGCCTACAGATGAAGATGTGACCGAGCAGAGGACTAAAGCGCCGCTGCATCTCTGTCTGAAGGTTTAAATCCCGCAACACAACTGTGGACGCAAAACTATTGTTTTAGTAATCTGTTAAACCAAAGTGCTGGATCAGAACACTACTGGTTTTCTTGTTTTCTGAGCAGAACAGTGATGAGAACATGGTGCTGATCTGTACTTGATGTTTGTCCAGTGGACACATTGGGTCCGTTTGCCCCTTTGTCCTCTTCATCCTCTGATGGCGTGTGTTGATTTTAGCGCCACAGTTTAGTTCCAGCTCAGCACGCGGCAGTTGCGTTAAAGTCGACCTTGATGTAATCTCCTAATTCCTGAGTTAACGAGTCGGTCTAGATCTTCCGTGTTCTTCCAGCGACTTCAGTTTCGGCTCGGCATCACACCCGACCGTTCAGGTTGGACAGGTTCAGTGGGATTTTTTTTTTTTTCGCTCTTCTTCAGTAGGTTCTCTTATAAAGCTCTGAGCTTACACATGCAGCTGTAGGTACGAGTCTGGGAATTTGGCAGGCAGCAGGTCACAGGTAAGCGTTAACCGCATCGCCTGCCATGAAAAGTGCAGATAATAGATGAACTCTCTACATGTTTTGTGTCGCTAGGATAATTTGAGGACTCGTCTCGCACTGCGGTTTGAACGATGCGATGTTAAAGAAGAGCTGAATAATTGTGTTTATTTAAAAATTCAATTTGTTGTTTTCCGACTTGGGATTGTTTTCTCTTCTCGGTGATTTTTATTTTTCTGTTTGTAATGGTCATCTTGAAAAATGGAGAATTAAAAGGGAGCTTAATGTCCTCGCTGTTTGATAATATTTATACAGTTCCCTCAATGTTTTCTGGCGTTTGCATTCACCTTAAATTCACTTGGTAACAGGTTTCTTGTTTGAATAGTGAACGTTTGCTAAAATCATCACCGGACACGTTAGCAGCAGATTTACGGAGACACGAAAAAGAAAGGTAAGAAAGTTGGAAGTATAACTTTAATGTTTTCTCCACAATTTTACACAGATTTTATTCCTGACACTCCTCCTCCTCATGTGACTCCTACAAACATTTTTTTTAAAAATTTTTAATTTAAGTTACATTTAGACATTTGGCAGATGTTCTGATCCAGAGCGACTTGCATTTGATTCCATTATACATCTGAGCAGTTCAGGGTTGAGGAACTTGAGGGACCTTCTGAACCGATGTCCCGTGTCTTAACCACTGAGCTACTCCTGATCCACATTTAAAAAATAAATAAATTTACTAAGATGAACAAGCTGATTTTATTTGCTTTAAGCTTCTTGATCTTCGTTCCCATCCCCCCCCCCCCCCGTTACAAGAAACAATGTGATGTCTGTATGTCCACAACTTTAAAATGAAAATTTGTTGAATCAATATTTTAATTATATTTAGTTTCGAGAATCCTTTTGTTAGAAAAAGTGTGTGAACTAGGAATCAGCACTCCTGATCTGACCTGTTCATTCTGTAGTTATGAAAAGAATGCCGAGTTGGTGTGGCTTAAGGTGATCTGACATGAAGTAAATGTTTTATTATTAAACCGTTCCTTTAATACAGGTTAGAAAGGTGATTTCGTACATATAGGCGTGACGTTGTACTGAATATTGGCACTGATCAGTGCGCTGTAAACCAGACGATACAGTGTGGCTCATTGGACTGGCGTCGATCTGGAGATTCCTAATAAAGTTGCTTTTGGTGAAACTGGCTTTCGTCCTTCGTTATGTTGTTGGAAAGGCGAAAGCGATGTTGATTTAAATTGCATTGTTTTGATTTTAGCAGATGTGTCACTCTTGGCTTGTTAGCATAAAGTGTCAATCAATCAGGCAGAAATAATCATCAGATCAATAAAATTAATCGCGTTTAAATAGACAGGATGTGTGGAATCATCAAATAGATTGAAAAAAAAAAAAACGTTCCAGTGTGAAGTAACACAAAAAATGAGCATGAATTCTGTCAGAGTTTGAAGCTGAGAGAGAATTCAAGTACGGAAAATTAAACGCATCTTCCTCGTGGGGTAAAACTGAACATCCACCAGACGTGTAGCGTTTGTGTGTTTCAGCCGCAGAAATGACGACCAAGATGGTGATTAAACAGCCGCAGACGGTTCTGGAATCCAGAGAGTCTGACGAGTGGGCCTCGGGGGTCTGCGACTGCTGTGACAACGTGCCCGAGTGTGAGTAACTCCTAACACCCAACACACACACACACACACACACAGCGCTGTTTATTTTGTATGTAACGGTGGCACAGTGGTTAGCATTGTCGGGTTCGAATCCCGCCTCGGGTCTGTGTGCATGTCTGCCCTCTGTTGGATTGATGCCCCATGTGAGTGCCCCATGCCCCGTGTCGAGTCCCCAGCGATACGCTTCACCCCCCCCGCGATCCCGTATACAGCATGAAGAGGTATAGATGATGATGATGAGTGAGGTTCAGAGCGGTGTGATTCAACAGCAGTCATTTTCCTATGACTGTAACTCCTCTTACATTTATTAATAAACCACACACTACACTTTCATTCTGGTTAAGGGGTGTGACGCGTCTGTAAGACCTGTTCCTGGTTTGTTATAGCAGCTATAAACGGCTGTTTCCTCATCAGCTGCTCTTTATTCTCTTTCAGGAAGTTAGTAAAGAAACACGACAAAGAAACTGAAGAGAAACTCCTAAAGCACTGTGGAGCAAGTGGACGAGGAAAAATGTTTATGTTCAGATTGATGAGGAAATTAGATTTATGGTCATGAAGACTTTCTTTATATATATTATAGGAAATGCAACATGGACGAGAAACGACTACATTCTTTGCACGTCAGCGTTCGTGATTATATGTGTGCTGGAATGTAAAGTGGTTTCTACTGTACATGGTTTAAGGTGTGTGTGTGTGTGTGTGTGTGTGTGTGTGTGTGTTTTCAGGTTGTCTTGCATTTTGGTTCTGCCCGTGTTTCGCCTGCAAGACGACTAAAAAATATGGCCAGTGTTTGTGTCTCCCCCTGCTGGATCTCTGCGGTATCGCCTCACCTGCCACATGGGCCATGAGGGTTTCCATGCGCCAACGATACGGCATCAAGGTGAGCACTGAGATCAGAAACATGTGTGTGTTTTTTTGTTTGTTTGTTTTTGTTTCATGGTCCAGTAATATTGCTCAACATAGAAGCACGATGTTAATGTCATTATTTACACACATGTCGCACAATTCTATTCAGAGTTTTACTTTGTGCCGGTTTCTTCCTTTTGTCTTTTTAACTTGCCGAATATGTTTCATTATGCACTAAAGATTTTCTTTTGAAGAAATCGTCTACTTACAACAAAATAAAATAAAAAAATCTTTTTAAAAAGATCATAGACAGGACTAGTGCGATTTTACAAATGCAGAACAATATTACAGTATTCAGACATTTCTGTGTGTGTGTGTGTGTGTGTGTGTGTGTGTATAATCAAGATGACTGTTATGCTTGGAACCATGGAAAGAGTTAGTATTTAGTATGAAGAATTAAAAATCTATTTCTTTTTTTTTTTAATGCATTTTCAAAATGGAACCTTTTTGAAACTGTAAACATGTTTTTTTTGTGTAATAGCATTGTACAGGCTGCCAGATTTGTGCGTTTCCATGACGACTTGTAATGCTCTCTCCAGCTGTGGCTTCATTTCTATTTCCTGAACTTTTCATCGATCAAATAACTGAATGTTTATGTGAAACGCAGGGCACGCTCTGTGACGACTGCCTGGTGGCCACGTGCTGTACGCCCTGCGTCTGGTGTCAGATGTCTCGGGAGATGAAAATTCGCGCGATTCCCATCGCCCTGGTCAACGCCAGACCAAAGAACTGATCCCGATTCATCTGCAAGAAGAAAAAAAAAAAACCATCTCCTGTCCTGAATGAAGAATTGAGTGTGTTGTATAAATGTATATATTAATATAAAGGTTCTATTTAATCACCATGTTTAATCAGATCTCGTCACCGTCACTTGATTTTTGTGAACTTGTTGTCTTTAGTGTTTTTAAATTGTATAATTGATACTGAAATGGAAATAAAATCACCTTGTGTTCGTGCCCGAGGGATCACGGTTTGTGCTGTTTGCATGTTTTCGAACTGAAATGGATTTCAGTAAAAAAAAAAAAAAAAAAACCTGCACACAATATTGAATTTATCTTCTTGTGGAATAAAATGGATGTTTAACATTCTGTAAAACCTTTTTACTATGTTAATCCTTTCATATGCAAAGTCTCCACTCTGATGCATAATTAGAATATGTAAAAAAATAAATAAATAAATAAAAACCCCTCAAAGTATGTATTTGTATGAAAGAAAAATAGCATAATAATCATAACATAATCGGCTCCAAATCAATCTTATTTGTAACACTACTGATCCTGTTAATAAAACTAATGCACTAATACTGAACTGTGTGTTGTATTTTCTAATCTATATTGTCACTCTCACTTGCACATTGCACTTGCGTTATCGTGTACTCGGGGTCACGGGGGCGGGGCCTATCCCTGGAGAGTTGGGGCACGGGGGGGGGNGGGGGGGGGGGGGGTACATCCTGGATGACACACAAACCGCAGGCAGATTTGGGACGCCAATTAGCCGAACTAACCCAGTCCAAGCGCACAGACCTGAGGTGGGAGTCAAACCTGAACCCTGGAGGTGCGAGGCGACTGTGCTGGACACTAAGACACACGACCGCCAGATACGTTCTCCTTTAGAAATAAATGTTAAACATAATATTTAAGGTTGGTTAAGGTAATGTGGTAGTGGTTAGGAGCATGTAAAGAAACCCCCTGAAATAAGTACTGATACGATTAAAGTATAAACTAATTCTTTTAGTATAAAAGGAAAGAGAGCAGCTGCTCCACCCACTGTGTTGCTGTAGTGCAGGAGATAGTGGAGGAATGTTCAGGTTCTTCTGCTTTTAGACTTACATATTTACAGTTCATTACACGCGTGACGAGGACGAGAACGCAGCACTCGACTAACCCAGGTAGGAGCAAAACTCACTCGCACATCATACACATATGATAACATGAAGAAATATGAATAAATAGAAATACTTCAGTGGAGTCGATTCTCTTTGACCATCACGTCTGCAAAATGATCAGGGGAACGTTTCTCACATGGTCTGACCTGCACATTGAAATTTAAGGCACGAAACTGATATTTTGTGCAAAATATTTTAGTTCTTAAGGATTTCGTTATTTTTATTATTATTATTATTATTATTATTATTTTAAATCTGAGAGCAACTGCTGCGAATGCGCTGTACAGACGATGCTTTTTATTCCAGTCTGAATAATTTCACCTTCTGAAAGCACAATGATGAAAGATTCAAACCGGACGAGCGAGTTGAAACCGCTCAGGCATCTTGTTGTTCTGCATGCCGTTCCATCTCTTTTTTTTTTTTTCCACTCATAACACATATTTGTGAAATATTAAAAAGGTCTAGGACGGATCTGTACTGCTTATAGACATCCTGCGATTCGTGCAATAAGAGTAAAGAAGATACAGGACAGACAAAAGCATCAGACTTTCACTCTAACATTTCATTCTTGCCATTATTTACTTGAATGTTGCGCAATCAGCAGGTAACACTATAAACATGACCTATTTCTTTCTTTCCTACTTTCTCTTTTAATTATATTTGATTTTGCATTTAATTTTCTTTTCTTGAAGAATTAGTCTGCTTCCAGTGAAATGCACCGTTCTTACAGTTCTGATCTTTCATGTTCGTCAGAGACCCTGAGCTGAGCATCATGGCCGCCACCACTATAGTGATCCAGGAGCAGCCGAAGGCGGTGGCGAGGGTCACGGCGTGGAGTTCAGGACTGTGTCACTGCTGCCAGGACAAGGACACGTGTAAGCAGAAACCCTTTAACACATCCGTACCGGAGAGTTCGCTGCTCTGTCTTCATTTTATCAGCTAGCACAGAGCGGCGCGGTCGAGAAAGCCGTTTCCCTCAGCTGTAAATAGGGGGCGTGGCCTATAACAAAGGCCTGACTTTCAGTTCAAATGAGCAAATGTGGGCGTGTCTTTGATTCCATATATGGAACTATAGGTGTGTCTGAGTTTATATAAGCAGGTGTTTAAGGCTACAGTCTGGGTGTGTCCGAGTTAACATACACAAAAAACATACACGTGTTTGTCTTTTTTGTCCATATAAGAATGGACTGTCTGTCAAGTTCACCTCCGCTTTTTGTTCTGACTTGCTGTCTATGATGAAATAACAGACGTGGTCACACGTGTGGTCAGACAGCACCCCATGTCTTTTGGCACACTGACTTATGAAGGCCGACGCTCCCTGTGACTGTGTGTGCAGCTTTGTGCTGCCATCTGTTGGTGTGTTGCAAAACTCGTCTCGAAACCTTTTCTCATCGCCTCGTAAAACCCGGAGCATTAATTGGAATTTTATGATAGTTTAAAAATGTGATTCATCTCTCTTCCAGGCTGTTTTGCATTTTGGTGTTTCCCCTGCTTCGCCTGCCGCACCTCCTCTGAGTTCGGCGAGAGTTTATGTCTCCCTCTTGTGGACTTTTTGGGCCCTGCACTCGTAGCAGCCACCGGCGTCGGGGTCTGCGTCCCTCCCGTCACTCTGTCCATGAGGGTGGCCATACGGTACAAGCACGGTATCCCGGTGAGTGTCAGGGATCATACACAGTAAATATTATGAAGCCAGAAGAAGAGGACGGGGCCGTGTTGTGAACCCTGTGGTGATCGTTTGATGGCACAAAAAAGAAAAATATATTATGTAAGAAAAAAACTCAGAAAATCAACAATAATTAATATGTCTTCCTGTCTTCAATTTACATTTGTTTTATCCTGGTCCGTCCATATTTAGCATTCAATTAGTTTTCTTTTTTCATTTTATCTCATGATTGTAAACTGCAGTTTTGTTATGAGAATCATTTTGAATTACAAAAGAAATGAGGTTGTAATCAATACAGAGTCATTTATTATGGGGTGTTATATTAAATATAGTGTCTCTGTCAGTCTCTCGTCCTCTCTGTCTCACTCTCTCTATAGACAGTCAACTTCACTTAACCATAATTTATGATTCCTCTTGGACCAGCTGTTTTAAAAACCAAACTGGTATCTTCTTGATATCATTCTTTTTAAGATTCTTGGGACCCGTGGTGCTGTCTTCACTAAATCATACAGAAAATGGCCAAAAAAAAAAAAAAAAAGTTAACTCACTTTGCTTGGCTTTCCATCGACTCAAACAAGTTTTGACAAGTGGCCTTAATATACGTTAGACGTGATTCAAAACCGACTGTTAATAGAACTTGTGTGTGTGTTTTAGGGCAGTCTGTGTGAAGACATCCTGATCTCCTGTTTCTGCTGTTGTTGCTCGTGGTGCCAGATAAACCGGGAGATCAAACACCGTAAACAGACCACGCCGGTGATCATGAACACTCAGCCCATGGCCTTCACTACCGTCAACACCACCCTGCCGGGAATGTAGCACGTGACGCGACTCTGAGATGATCATGTACAGGTTGTGTGTGGTGTTTGAGTCTGTGTGAGTCTGTGGATAACAGATATATATATACAGATACAGATATATAACTTCCTCATGAGAGATGTGTTGTCTCACTACTACAGACTGCACTGCGTCACATGCGATTATTTTGGTCTAAAAAAAAAAAAAAAGAAATCCAGAATCATTGTTTCCCCACCAGATTCTGTGTGTGAGTCTAATCTATCAAATTTGTATTTTGTTTTTAAAAATATTTTTTATACAAACACGTACTGTGTTTTTCCAAATTTTTCTTATAGTCATGTACAAAAAAAAAAAAAAAAAAACATGACTGCTGCAAGATCTCGACTCTCCAGACTCAAATACCGCGCGCTCGCTATGTGAGATATTAATATTTTAAAGTCAGTTATAATCAGTCTTATAATCCAAAACTTCGCTTTATATCAGTCACGATCAGTTAACAAATTTGGTAGATTTTTTGTATTTTTATTCAAAATAATTCACATGATCCTGATCAGAACAAACAGAATGAGGATAATTACCTGAGTTCAAAAACAAATCGAAACAAACAAACACATTTTTTAACAAATTCCTTAAAATAAAAAGGAAAAAAAAAAGAACATTAAAATGTAACTAAAGTAACGTGATCGTTTGATGGCACTTACAGTAAATGAAAATATATTATATAAGAACAAAACAATAATTAATATGTCTCAACAACCAACCAACAATAATTAACATGTTTCTCTGTCTTTAAATTACGTTTGGTTTTATCCTGGTCTGTCCATATTTAGCATTCAATTAGTTATATATATAAATTTTTTATCTTATGATTGTAAACTGCATCATTAATATTCCTCATCATAAATCACTGTAAATGTTTAAAGAGTTTTGTTAAGAAAATCATTTTGAATTTAAAAATAAATGAAGCTGTAATCAATAAAGATATGTTATATTAAATAGTGTCACTGTCTGTCTGTCTCTCTTCCTACCTGTCTCACTCTCTCTGTCTGTCTCGCCGCAGTCCAGACTGGATACATGATGATGATGATCAGAATTTTCCTGAAATCATTAAACTTTTCACTAATTCCTGTTTTTTTGTATAAACAGCAGAAAGCGTGCGATTCTAGAAAACGCTGATCGGTTCAGTAAACGTGATGATGCAATCAGGAATCAGGCGATGATCTGATTTATTACTGACTTCAGTCATTCAGTATTTTTCATTCAAATTTTTGTACGGAAGAAGAAGAAAAAAAGGGAATAATAATAAGCCTGTGAGATTAGAATAGCAGTGCTTCGCTTCGCAAGCGCCACTAATTATTGCTAATTATGATATGTATTGAATAAACTGCAATATTCAGCACACAGTCAGATCAGGAGAACGTTCCGATTTCATCTTTGCATTTTTTTTTTCAGCATGTTTAAATATCCTTTGTTTGTTTAACAAAACACTTGGACGCATTTCTTTTCCTGGAAACAAATTCCCATTTAAACATGCTGCAAAAATGCCAAGTAGGAATTAGAACATAGTCCAGTTTATTCCCTGTAATATCGCAGTGATTATCTGTAAGAATGCCGAGTGCCTGTGGGTTACGGTGACAGTCTGTCATAAAAAGAAGGTTTAAAATGAGGAGTGACGTTATGCTGAATATCGGCACTAGTCAGTTCAGTAAAACCTCAGTCTCTGTAAACAATACATTAATTCAAAATTACTAATATTTTGTGTTCGTGAATTTAATCATATTCTAACGAAGCTGCTTTTAGCCGGTGTTCTAGTGTGTAGTGCAAAATGTTTAAATCTTTACACTACGGAACCTTGAACACTGCCTGAGCTTCTTCTTTTTTTTTTTTTTAAACTAAAATAGTTTTCTTATCAACCCTTAGAGACACAGAGAACAAAAACACGATGGTGTGTAACCACTGAGCGCCAAGTCTCCTGCCTCTCCAAGGACACACAGGAGCACTAGCCTTTAGATACTGTGTGTGTGTGTGTGTGTGTGTGTGTGTGTGTGTGTGTGTGTGTGTGTGTGTGTGTGTGTGTGTTGCGATGACATGAAAGAGACAAACACACAGCTGTCGAAGGACGAGCTGATCCAGGAAAATAATCATCTACCAGCTGGTGTGATTCCATCCTCTTACACTTACTAATAAACACATTAGACTTAAATTCCAGTCATAAGTTGTGATACGTCAGTTAAACCTGTCGTTTATAAACAGCTGTAACCAGCCAGTCCCTCACTAGCTGCTCTTTATTGTCTTTCAGGAAGTTAATGAGACAAAAGAACACAGCTTCTCATCAACGGAGTGTAAACTCTTAAAGCACTCCGGTCTATTAATGAGAGAAAAACCCTAAAACAATCGTGTGGAAACCGTTTAATGCTGAAGAGTCCAGAGGTCTGTCTTCATTTGATCAACCTGGTCTTTAGTAGAAGTGCTCTTGTTGGCTGTTATTCAGCTTCAGCAGCAGACAATAAGCCAATAAGCATGAGCAGACATTTACCATAAGGGGTGTGGCTACACCAAAGACCTGGTAGTCCACACGAGTCAATGTGAGGTCATATAAGCAGATACTTGAGTTTTTATACGGATCTATGGGTGTGTCTGAAATTGTACATGCAAAAATATAAGTGCAGGTATTTGTGTTTTTGGTCCATATAAGAGTTTGTACGTGTCTTTGAAGTCACATATGGAAATATATTTCATTGCCTGTTTGGAAACGGACACATTTTTAAATCTGTGTATGGAAATATATCCATGTATTTAAAGGTCATATGTTATCCTTCTGAAATACGTTCAAATTATTCTTAAATATCGCCAAAATGTGCCTGTTTCAGCTAAAATACAACTCATTCTTTTGTAAGGAGCTGCACGTTTGAGGAAGTGAATTTTCGTAGCTAATTGTAGGCGTCATAAACGTCTAAGAGCTAAAGGTTAGCCATTAGCAGTTAGATACTACCTACTAGCATAGCCTTGTTTACTGTATCTCTTTAAAAGGATGCCTATTGCTGAGTCCTGAGTCCTGTACATGTGCATACTTTTCAGTAGTCCAGCATTTCTGTGTTAGACTTTTTTTGTTTTTGTTTTAATTGGTCTTGAATAATATTAAAATTAAAAGTTACAAATGTAAAGAAATAAACAAATGAAATAGTCTGTGTGTGATGAATCTACTGTATATAATATATGAGTTTAGATTTTTTAATTGAATACTGAAATAAGTCAACTTTTCCATGATATTCTAATTCCTAGAGAAGCAGCTGTATATATACACGTAGATTAAATGGAGTTTAATGAAATTTGAATACAATCCTCGTCTCGTTCAGGCTGTGATGCTTTCAGGCGTTTGCCCTGCAGCGCCTCCGTGAGAGTTTATGTCTCCCTCTTGTGGACTATTTCGGCCCTTTGATCTGCGTCCCTCGCGTCACTCTGTCCATGAGGGTGGCCGTGCGCTACAAGTGCGGAATCAGCACAAACAGCAAGGTGAAAGGAAAGGAGAATGTAAAAAGGCAAGTGATTATTGGGGTTTTATGGGCACAGAAGTAAAAAAAAAGGAAACAAGGTTGAATGTCCTTCACGCCATGTTTGTAGCCACTGATTTCCAACCAGGGCAAGAACTTATCACTAAGACATCGCTTAAACATTAAGTCAAATAAATAACGTCAACAACGTAGTGTGAAAACCTGTAACAACCTTCCTCGGTTCTCCTCCTGCACGGCCTTCCTGTAGCTGTCCGCATCAAGTTCAACACGCTGCGGCTCGCTTAGCAAGATAAGAACGGCCCAGCGGCCACTTGATAAGAAGCATCACAGATTGTGAAAAATGCTGTTATATGATCCTGTCTGAAAATGCAGAGAGATTCAGAGAGACTTTTTGGCACCAATACCATGTTTTGAATATAATAATATAATAAAGTAATAAATCTGGCAATTGGCATTGACGCCAAACACCGTGAACTCAAACACTGCAAACGGAGCCGATCGTGAGCCCTCAGCCCGCGGCCCTCACCGCCGCCAGCACCGCTGCAGCACTCGGCACTCGCTGAGGATCAGGTTCCTGATCGTCTTCCTCAGTTTTTACTAAAACAAGCTGACGGACAGTGAGGACTCTGACGCGACCGTGCGCAGGGAGCGAGCGGTGTTCCAGTCTGTGTGAGTCTACCGCGTGATCCTGCGGCCGCCATGTTTGTTTCTCATCGGTCGCTTGTATAAACGCGGCGTGTGTTTCTGTGCATCAGGTGAGGAAACGCTCAGGGACACAGAATTCTGTCGTTGATGCTGAAGAGACAAATGATTTAACGAGTGCTTCGTTAAGGAAATGGATAAAAGTCCCTCATAAGCGATGTGTTGCCAAGAGCAGAAGAAGAGGACGAGCCGTGTGACTGAGGGCTCCTGGTTGTTTCACACTGACGACACACAACAGGAACATTCAACATTAAACAATCCGCCGTCTCGTCCTGGTCTATTCGTGTTTATCATTTAATTTCTTTCTCTTATTTTATTCATAATTAACAACTTTATCATAAGTCAGTTTTAAATGATATATTTTTGTTATGAAAATTGTTTGATTTCAAATGAAATGTAGACTGTAATCATTAAAGATTCATTTATTAGAATATTAAGTGGGTGTCTCTGACTGTCTCTCTTCCTTTCCTGTCCGTCTCTCTTTCTCCCTCCTGTCTCACGCTCTCATCCTGTGTCGCTTCCTTCCTATCTGTCTTTCTCTTTCTCTCGCTCTTCACCTCTGTCTGTGTTTCTTCCTCTCTGTCTCCATGTCTGTCTCACTTCTACCATGTCTGCCTTTCTCTTCCTGTCTCTTTTCCTCCCTATCTGTCTTTCATTCGCTTTGTCTCCCTGTCTGTCTCTATTCCTTTCTGTCTCTCTCTCTCTCTCTTCCTCTCTGTCTACCTGTCTGTCTCTCTTCATCCCGGTCTCTCTCTCTCTTTCCGTTTCTCTTTCTCCTGGTCTCCCTCTCCCTGTGTGTGTCTCTCTTCCGACCTGTCTCACTCTCTCTGTCTGTCTCTCTGCAGTCTAGCCTGAATGCATGATGATGATGAGACTTTTCCTGGATTTTTTCCTGGATTCATTAAACTTTGCACTAATTTCTGTTTTTGTGTGTGTGTGTGTGTGTGCGTGTGCGTGTGTGTGTGTGTGTGTGTGTAAACGACAGGCATGCATGTAATTCTAGAAAACGCCTGATCGGTTCCGTAAACATGATGATGCAATCAGGAATCAGGCGATGATCTGATTTATTTCCGTCTTCTGTCGCTCAGTAGCCTGAATGTCACTTCTGTGTCTCCTGCAGATTTGTCTGTTATTCAGACGCACATGAATACACCGAGCAATATCACACTATCAAATAAAAATCAAATAAAAAAAAACCCCAATATGATGACTTCAAAATAAATATTTTGGAGGCAAAAAAAAAAATATCTGTGGTCAGCAATATTTTGTAATAAGAGAAGCTGTAGTGTGGTGTTTGACCAGCAGATGGAGCAACACACACGCTAGCACATGCTCACACGCTTCTTGGGATTCCTTTCTCAAAATCCACATTCATACAAATGTCTGTATGAAGTTCTTTTAAAACACTTTAAAAACTTTCCAGTTCATGGAAAGCAGATAAAAAAGGACAAAAAACAAACAAACAAACAAACAAACAAACAAAAAACAGATGGCTTGATTGATCTACAGTACAATGATATGGACAAGAGATGGACAGATGGACAAACAAATGGATAACCTGACAGATAAATGGATGGATAAACAAACTGATGGAGCACAGGATCTCCTCAGAGATGGAATGAAAAGAAATATAAACAGACATGGATGGATAGAGTCACACCTTAAGATGTCTGGAGGTCTGGTTGGAGGGGGCGGGGGGCGGGGTCAGTGAATGGAGTGACAAATAACTTGATGGACAGATGGAAGAAGGTCTGGGCAAGTAGGTGGATGGATGCAAATCAGAAAAATTTATGTGCACATGAAAGATAGAAGGAAGGATATACTGATGAAAAAAATAAAGTGATGGACAACCTGAGAGAGATTTAGAGAGAGAGAGAGAGAGAGAGAGAGAGAGAGAGAGAGATGAAAAGATTGTTGCATAATAGATAGATGGATAAAGAGAGGAGGGACAGATGGAGAGCAAAAGGTTTAATGCCAGAAAATGGATTGACAGAGGGATGCATGGGGGGACAGAGACATAAATAAAGGGAAAGATGGACAGGGAGATGGATAAGTGTAATGCTGAACACATTGACAGACAGATGGATGGAGAGATGGATAAATATAAACGATGGTCAGGAGATGGATGAATGGAAAGTTTGACATATTAATAGATCGACAGAGAGATGGATAAATAAAAAAGATGGACAGACAGAAAGATGGATTGATGGAGGGAATTGATGATGGGTTCTTACTGTAGATGGAGAGATAAACAAAGACATGAACGGAAAGGGCTGAAAGGAAAGAGAGATGGACATTTGGACCTGGAAGAGGAATTCACAGACGCAACTACCGGAGAGATGGATAAAAGTTAAAGCCTTGAGTGAAAGAAAGACAGAGAGCTACACAGATAGAGAGAGTGATGGATAGAGACTGGAGGTTCGACAGATGGATGGAGAGACAGTGAAATGGACAGAGACCAACAGGTGGGTGGACAGACAGAGAGATTTTGCAGAGAGATGGGACGAACGGTAGATTAGTAGCTTGACAAAACGATGGTAAGAAAAATGTACTGAAGGACAGACGGAAGGATGGAATGAACAGAGACTGAAGGATGAATGGACCGACAGAGAGACGGACCAACAGATGGATGGAAGCAAACACTCCAGTTGAAAGATGTACAGAGAAATGGACAAAGACTGGAAGATGGATGTATAGACCGGGAGATGGACAGATGGATGAAGATTAACGGCTCATCTGAGAGATGGACAGAGAGACGGACAGAGAGAGAGAGAGAGAAAGAGAGAGGGAGAGATAGAGAGAGTGATAAAATGCGAGAAGGAGACAGAAGAGCTAAAGCTGATTGAGAGAGCATTAGGCACTAATGTAGGCTTCTAATGACTCATTATCTCATTATCAATCTTTCTCTCACTCATCTCTTTATTCTCTCTCTCTGTCTCTCTCTTTCTCTCTCTCTCTCTCTTAAACCTCCCAATCGACCAGTGATGATGGGAATAGCAATTAGGGCGCTGGGCTGCCAAATGGTTATTTTAATTAGCTTTCCTTAAGAGAGACGAGAAGAAGGAGAGCAAGCAAGTGAGTGAGAGAGAGAGAGAGAGAGAGAGAGAGAGAGAGTGATGTCCTTAATAAGTGTCTGAGATGAGCAGGTCATTAGACCTTCTACACGGATTGATGACTGAACATTCCTGCAGGTCACACGCACTTATTACGCCGGCCCACTCAGCGTTAACAGAACTGTTAAACACAAAGAAATTAAAACTAAAAACCAATTACTGCCTTTTTTCCTCCGCTTGTTACCCAGCAGCTGAACACAGAGACAGGAAGGACGTCTGCAGACACAAGACACGGACAAACAATTACCTCTGGAAGTAGCTTCTGTTTCGCTAATCGCGTCCATTTCCATACGTGATGCTAACACCTCCAAGCACAGCTATGGGTTTTCCTAATATGTTGCTTAGTGGCAAGCGAACAATAATTACTGTGTGTAACGCATCTTACCAGTTATAAGTATTTTAGGCTAGAAAACATCAGCTGTTTTGGGTGTTCAGATGAAATACTGTTTATAAACGTTTCCGAAACATTTCTGTAAAATTTGCACACGTAGGAATGTTTTTTCACCTTTACAGTTTTGGCTGTTTAAACATAACATTTATAAATCCAACATTTTTGGCAGCACTTTGGCTTGTAGAATAACCTAATATATATCCTTAAGGAATATTAAACTTGTGATGTTTTATTATATGGCGATTATAAATGTTAAAACAACATGTATGCAACATTTCTGAATGTAGGAATGTTGTTGCATATTACAAATTTTAGGATGTTTTTCTTGTTCAAACAGGAATTTTAAAATAAAATTTCTAAACATTCTGACAGCATTTGTGAGATTTTTTCAACACAATGAACTACAGTTTAACTTGTCAAGATTTCTGTTCAGACAGCAACACTTACAAAACATTTCCACAACATTTGTGGTTAAATATTAAAAAAAAAAAAAAGATTATGTTGCAGTTTCGGTAAAATTGTTTCCTATTTTTTTTTTAAAACATTCATAACCGTAACATTCCAGCAAAAATGTTTTTCTAGCATGAACCCAGGAACTGTCAGATTGTCTGGGTGTTTGGACAATGACTATCAATAATGTTAAGAAAAGTCAAATAAAAAAAATCTACAATTTATAAATGTTTCTGCAACATTTTTTTTAACATTTTTGATTATAGGAATGTTTTTTGAATGTTAAAGTTCTAGGACAAAATCAGCTTGTTTTTGGAGTTCAGAAAGTAGCATAAAAAATAAAGGTTGTTAGGTGTGTTTTAGGTTGTTGTAATTCTTTTTTTTATGTTCTAGAAATTTATATATATATACATACATTTTGAACATTTCTAGGAAGACTGGAAAGGTTTCTTGGTGTTTAGACATGTAACCTTTATAAATCTTCCTACATCATTGCTGCAATGTTTTTGTTTGTACACACACTCAGACTCACATTTCATAATGTTAGATTTGGTCGATTAAGAACATTTAATACTATTAATACTTCATAAGTGTTTCTAGAACTTTCCAGAAACATAATTTATAACCTAAACACCTTCCTGAATGTTTGAATAATGTTAGCTAAAGTTTAATGATGCTGTTAGTGTGTTTATCTTTCTCGTGTTATTTGACCATGATTTGGTGTTTTCTTACTCTCGATACTCTCGATTCTATTTCATGTGCAATACCTTAACTGCCAAATGCCGTAATGTAAATTTAAATGTATTTCATGTGCTAAGCCAAAATAGTTACCACAGTCACAAAAGAAGAAAGATTTTCACTCCCTGATCGCTATTATCATAACTAAAAAAAAAAAGAAGAATGAAGGAATTTTACTTTAAGCTACAACATTCTCACAAGGTTAAGCGCTTGAACATTTATCACATTGATCACATGTCCAACTTTCGACTTTTCATCTTTCAAAATGTATTGCTGAAAATCAGGATAGCTAGCCTAATATAAAACCTAGCCTCATTACGTCAGCGTTAACGGAACTCTTAAACACAAAGAAATTTTAACGAGAAAACTATTACTCCGTTTTCTTCTCTGCTTCTCACACAGCAGCTGAACACGATGTCAGGAAGGACGTCTGCGGACACAAGACATGGACCAAAACAGTTATTGCTGACAAATCAGCGCAGCTATCTTAACGTAAAAAAGCCTAGCCTAGCATGAAAAACTAAGAAACGCACGTATTCATCTAATGCTAATGTGAAACTTAACATAAATGTGGTAGCTGGAGGGCAAAATATTGAGTCAAAGCCAGAATAAATTGCTTCATATTAATAATATCTATCGTAATAATATGTCTAAATGTGTGTGTGTGTGTGTGTGTGTGTGTGTGTGTGTGTGTGTGTGTGCGCGCTTCTGATTGTACATCATTAGCCTTTATGCTTAAATAATGACATGCTTCAATGTGCCTGTCTCTCATACTGTCCTCTTCTCTCTCTCTCTCTCTCTCTCTCTCTCTCTCTAAGCCCCCCCTGTTTGTCATGAAGTGTCCTGGGGTTATGATTGTTATGATTTATATGAGTCTGCTCAAAAAATCTCTCTCCCTCTCTCTCTCTCTCTTTCTCTCTCTGTTTCTCCTCTGTCTTCATCTCACTTCATCATTCTCGTTCCTCCTCTCTCCACTCATCATTTATACTTGCATCCCCTTAGGCCGATTCCGAGAGTAATAATGAAAGAGATTTAACCCTTCTGTGTTCCATCACTCTGACCCAACACTCTCTATCGCTCTCTCTCTCTCTCCCCACAAACATTTATAATTAAAGGTGTGAGGGAATGAAATTGTTCTGCATTTAAAGAAAAGAAAACCACTCCAGGGTGTGCTGTTAGAGGAACATAATCAGTGACAGTCGCTCTCGCCATCCTCAAGTTGATTATTTTCCACAACAGCTTGACCCAAAGTGTTTCATTTTTCTCATACCACGGCAGTTCGTCAATGAGGACACAAGGAAGCGTGAACTCTTCTATCCTGAACTTAAAGTTACAACTTTACCTTTGACTCGTACACAGCACTGATACTGGAGACTCCTTCCTTTGTAAGCTAAATAAACATCTCTTTACTCTGTGGGAAACGTCACTGGGTCAACAATTATGGTGACATTTGCGAAAAAATAACTGAATAATGTGTGAAAATGTCTATTTTAACGATGCTGTTTCTGAAATCAAGGCCGGTCTCAGGCATGAAGTCAGCTGGTTGAGTGTTGGTGTAAAACTTGGATAAACTGCCAGACAAAAAATTACATAAGGTTTCAAAAATTACGCAGAAATAACGTAAGGAACAGAAACTAAAACAAGGCAGTCATTGTAATCATAGTTATATCACACCCTGAAAAGTGACATCTATTTGTGCACACACACACACACACACACACACACACACACACACACACACACACACACACACACACACACACACACAACTGCCACACATAACATATAAAATCAGTGCATATACTGCTGGAATGGTTTTCTGGCTTTTTTAGCACCTCCTTCCTCCTCTTCATCCTCATCTCATTATAAATGTTAAAACGACATGTGTGCAATATTTCTGGGAGTAGGAATGTTTTTACATTTTACAAATTTAGATCGTTTTCTGGTTCAAACAAGAATTTTTAAATAAAATATAATTTATATAATTTATCATTTATTTTGAACTACAGTATAACTTGTCAAGCTTTCTAGTTGTTCAGACAACATTTGTGTGTGTGTGTGTGTGTGTGTGTGTGTGTGTTTATGCTGCAGTTCCAGGAAAACAAATTCAGCTTTTTCTTGCTTGTTCTTAAAATAACATTCGTAACCGTCCCCATAACATGACATAACATTTCAGCAAGAATACATTTGTAGGAAGGACTCAGGACTCGTCAGGCCGTCTGGGTGGTTTGGAAAATTATTGACAGTAATGTTTAGAAAATGTTCATGGAACGTTTTTTTGTTGTGGTTTTTAATATTAAAGATTTTCACATTTAAAAGGAGCATGTGTAACTGCATTTTATGTGGCTTTCTGCGTGTTTGGACAGAGAATTCATCTACGCTTTATAAATGTTTTTGCAACAAGCAACACTTGTACATCTCCATCCTGCTCTTCATCCTCATCCCCAGCCTTCTGCTATTCTCATCCTCATCCTCATCTCCCCTTTATCTTCCTCCTCATCCTCCTCTACATCCTCCTCTTCATCCTCCTCTTCATCCTCCTCCTCCTCCTCCTCTCCAGCTCTCTGAACTTGCCTTCTTTCCCTTCCCTCCTAATTACGCTCTGTTAATTACAAATTTGCACTAATGCGCCTAATTAGAGGAACAACTCGCGTACAGGATTCGGAAAATGATCTCTTTAACAAACAATATGACTTAATTGCGGAGATTTGCATAAACAAATGAGCTAATTAATTACAATCAGGCGCGCGCTGATGAGGCGGAGGACTGCGCGGGTCTCTGGAGATGAGCGCGCGCGTTTATGCGAGCTTGCGCGTTCGCGCGCGCGCGTGTGTGTGTGTGTGTGTGCGCGCGCGCGCGCGCGTGTGTGTGTGTTTAAATTAAAGTTTATGAGCTTGTGAAACATGCAAATGCGGTGCCCTGAGCGCGGGATATTATCGCAGGCACGCGCTGAGAGTGCGGGTGCGGAAGTGGCCGCACATAATAACCTGCATGGCCTTTTGTGTGATTCTGCAGAGAACACACACACACACGCACGCACGCACGCACGCAGATTTCTGCATTCACATTCATCTCTCTTTCCATCTATTTTTTTTCTTTCTTCTTCTTTTATTCTGGAGGCTGCAGATGGAAGGACCTCTCTCTCTCTCTCTCTCTCTCTCTCTCTCTCTCTTTCTCCCTCTTTCTCTCTCTCTCTCTTCTTCCCCTCCTCTTCTGTGTCGGAATTTAATATGCAACTTTTTTATTGGAAAACAATCGCGCGTGCCTGCGTGAATCCTGACCGCAATATATCTGTTAGCGCGTCTAATCCGATCAGGCCAGGGAGGGCTATTTATCACCGCAAATCCAGGGCATTTCAGCCTTCTTTTTATTATTTTAATATATTTCTCAGCTATTAAATCACCGAAATGATGAATTAGAACTGTCTGGCACGCTTTCAGCGCCGTGACAGAAAATGATGCACTACCCAATCCGAGCGGTCACTTGGACTTTTTAAAGACAAAAAATGATGGCGGAGAAACTCCAATATTTTTTCCTGTTCGTAGTTTTTTTTTTTTTTTTGCCTCCACGCACTCACCCGCCCCCCCCCCGCCCCCCTCTTTCTGAGTGTGTTTTTAATAAACACTCTAAGTGGGCTTTATTGCTGTGTTAGAGAGAGAGAGAGAGAGAGAGAGAGACAGGGGGCAGCGGCGCAACTGTCTTTAATATACGGCCAATTACCGAGCGCGCGCACACTGTCTCTCTTTGTGTGTGTGTGTGTGTGTGTGTCTCTCTCTCTCTCTCTCTTTCTCTTTCTATGTCTCTCTGTCGGTGTGTGTCTCTCTGTGTCTGTCCGTGTGTCTCTCTCGCTGTCTCTCTTTCTCTCTCTCTCTCACACACACACACACACACACACACACATTACAGGCCCATGATGATATGAATTCATGTTGCGACACTTGTTCACACCCCTCGGCTTCATGACTTCATATCCGCCTCATTTGCAGCTCAATCTCTGTGTGTGTTTTTTTTTTTTCCTTCTTTTTAATAGTTCACACTTTCCAGCCTCTGCGAGTATAAAACTTCTCCTCCATCATCCTGTGTGCTCATTTCTTCATCCTTTGTTTCTTTTTTTAAAGAGGTTCACCTCAGCGTTTAAATCTAAACGCTTTACACTTGCGCGAGATTAATCCGCCATTTATCAGCGTTACAGCTACTCAACTGCAAGAAGGAATAAACTCACGTCCCTGTACCCATGATGCACTGGGGGGCGGGAGCCATGAGGTAGAGGTACTGTAGCTACGGGCCTATCCAGAGATTACGTGCTGCTATTGTTGAGAATAATACCTACAGTGTAAATTCACACAACAGAACATGATATGCAGTCGATCCTGAGAGGCAGCATCACAAACGGGAAGCGATCTGTATAAACTCGCAGTTAAAGAGTGTGTAGAAAGAGTTAAAAGGTTAAAACTAGAAATAATCTGATGAGCTTTAATGTAATCAGTGATATTATTATTTCAGGTTGATTATTTCTGTACAGCAGAACTCTCTGTCTCACTTATTAATAGACAGAAATCACATTCTGTAAGGTTGAGTATCTGACGCCTTGTTTACACTAAGTTGTACTTCTTTGGTGCTCAGACAAATACACTCGCTGTTCGGTAATCGGAGAGAGAATCACAGATGAGAAATGG
>QMIH01001309.1:104289-116175 GCA_003987875.1 Clarias batrachus | reverse complement strand
ATTTCAGCCAAAGTGAAAATATGAACTAATCCCAGTCAAAATATTCACTTTATCTTTTCTCATTAATATCTATTGCTGCAGGTGTTTGTTTACATTGAGACAGTAGCGCATTAGTAGATTATTTTAMAGTAGATTATTAAATCATAACATCACTTTTACTCCACACTGTGATTTCACTGATGCTGCAGATTAAACTTCAGACTGAAATCTAAGTGCTGCAAGAGTTTTCTTAAATTCTGTCCAGCAGGCGTTTAAGTTTGACCCTGTAAATCTTGCAGTTTCTAATCCGGCGCAGAACTGTTCTTAACATCACTTTTACACAACATTTTGATTTAATTTATACTGCAGGTTTAACTTCAGGCAAAACCCAAAGTATCAGCTAAGTTTCATGAAATTCTGTTTTTTGTGTGGTGCTGTGACGAAATCCGGCTGAACAGACATACAGACAGACTGAACACGCCAGTGTGTGTAACAGATAGGTGAAACCCCGATATTCATCAAATGCATTAACGTGTTCGATATCGCACAAAGTCTAAACTCATCATTTTATTCCCTTCATGACTTAATACAGTAATGCTAGAAAAATACTAAAAGTCACTAAGTTAACACGACAGCTCAAACCTGAAATGAGCATTGAAAAATATAAAATCATCCAAATCACTACAGCTGATAAAGCTTATGCTAATAAAGCTGTACATTTTGTGTCATGCTAAAAAAAAACAAAAATCTGCGTCTAATACAGCTAAATCTAGAGACCCTACATACAGTAAACATGTAAGTTAATGAGGTCATGTAGGTCATGTCCACTAGGGGGCGACTTTGAAGGGGGTGTGCCCTCCCTCCTGCAGGTGGATGTTCTGGGGTCATGCTGCTCTGAGACAGCTGGTCCTCACACCAATCAGCTCAGCACAGCCAGAATCAATTAGCACCAGGAGGAGGGGGGGGGCACGGAGGGGTAGAAGCAGGGTACTTTGGCGGGGGCAGTAGTGGAGAGGGGCCCAATGCGGGTGCACACCTGGCCTCCTCGTGTCTCGGTGTCCTCCGAGTCTCCTCGTCCCTCTCTTTCGCCATCATTTGTCTTCCATTGTGTCTTGGATTTATTAACATTCTCTATTGAATCGTCCCCGCCCTCTTTATTCTTTCATCTCTCTCTCTCTCTCTCTTTTTATTTCTCTCTATTTTAAAGATGTGTGTTAATAACTTTTAAATAGTCTGGCAGCACAGGGCCGGAGGGCCACTCACTCGTCCCTTTTATTGCTCCGCCGCTCTCACCTCCCTCCCTCCTTTTCTTTTCTTTTCTTTCCTTTCCTTTCACACCATCCTCTTCTCTTTTCTCGCTCCATCTTCATGTACTCTGTCCATCTTTCTCTCCAACCGCAATACTGAACGGATGAATAATTTAGACTCCGACAGCAGAAGGGGTAGCTCTTTCTTTCTTTCATTTTTATTTTCTCTATATCCTCCTCTCTATCCTCCCCTCTCCTCCCCTCCCTTCCCAGCTCTCTCTCTCTCTCTCTCTCTGTGAATGATATCCGAGTGTATATCCATATTTATAAAGACCTGTGAAACGGCTCATCGCACATTCCGCTTTATGGCGCCGTTTAACTCAAACAGAAACATTGCATTAAAGCAAATCGCCTTCTTGTAAAACACACACAGGGCGATGAATATTTATGGCGCGCTCAGCCTCGACTCTGTATATTGTCGTGTCCCTGTGAGGGA
This sequence comes from Clarias batrachus, assembly GCA_003987875.1. Lineage (NCBI taxonomy): Eukaryota > Metazoa > Chordata > Actinopteri > Siluriformes > Clariidae > Clarias > Clarias batrachus. Next base: position 114,453 of record QMIH01001309.1, on the reverse strand, counting down.
CAGTGTGTGTGTGTGTGTGTGTGTGTGTGTGTGTGTGTGATTAAGAGCGTAACCTTGTCGAACCATGGACAATAAAACTCCCACGGTGAGAAGTGCTTTGTGTGTGTGTGTGTGTGTGTGTGTGTGTGTGTGTGTGTGTGTGTGTGTGTGTGTGTGTGTGTGTGTGTGTTTGTTCACTGCATCTCGGGACACTATGGAGGAAATTTCCAATTTATTTTAAATTCAAAAAACACTTTAAGCTCCACCAAGTCGCCACAATGACATGATGTCATACAGACTATTATGTCAGGTGATCATTAAATGACACGCAGGTTCGTTCTTGATCTTCTACACTGTACATTATAGCAGCTATAAACACTCCTCTCTTCACCTATTCTCTAAAAATAAAACTTTAAAACGCCGGCTTTACCTCTGACTCTTCCACGTCTCTAACACTGGAGACTCCTTCCCTGCACGTTTCATTCACCGATTTTTTAAAATAGTTTATTACTAGCCAAGCGTTCTCCATACCCGTCCATGTTAATGAGCTGTTGCTATAGAAACGATTGTTTATTAGAGGAGCGCTCGATTATGAGTATGAGCTGTTGTAGAGAATTAATTAATCAACACCTTCTGACCAATCAGAGCGCAGGACTCAACAGCGCTGTAGGCTAAAAAATCACCAAACAACAACAAACAAACAAATGAACAGAGAAATAAAGTTCCAGCTGTGGATGATGCATTATGTTGAAGGGATCACGGAAAAGAAAGAAAGACAGGAATGCAGAGAGACTGTACACTTGTACCTCTCTGTCTCTGTCTCTCTCTCTTTCTGTATTAGTATCTTGGGCAGCAGATGGCTTCGAAGAAACTGAAGTCCTCACGCAGATGACCAGCAGATGTCAGCCTAAAGAGAGAGAGAGAGAGAGAGACTCACAAGACATGCAGAAAGAAGGACAAAAAAGAGACTGAAGGAAAGAGAGAGTGTGAGAGGAACAGAGAGATACACAAAGAGAGACAGAGAGAGACAGAAGACCAGAGTTAGAGAGAGAGAGAGAGAGAGAGAGAGAGAGAGAGAGAGGTCCTCTCCCACTCTCCCACACTAATTGCGTTTTCGGAGCAGAATTGAGTTCCAGAGAGAAAGAGAGAAAGGCCAGAGGCTTTTCATAATTGTATCGACAGGAAAATGAATATGATGAATGGCGTTCATTCGGCACGTCCTGGATTTATTGTCTTTTCCTCAGGGCGTTAATCGCCGTGGAAAAGAGAGAGAGAGAGAGAGAGAGAGAGAGAGAGAGAGATCCATTGTATACTTTCAATGCTCACCAAACTTACAGCTCGTGTCCATTATAAACTTTTTTCTCTCTCTCTATGTGTGTGTGTGTGTGTGTGTGTGTGTGCATATATATATATACACTAAAATGGAGGCTCTGATGAGCACAAGCCTCAAGGCAAAAGACACTGATTGGCATTTTCCAAACACGGACAAATCTGTTTATCATTACAGAAAGATATTAACGTCTAAACGTTGGTCATTGTTCTGCGTTTTTCGTTTATTTATACAAAAAGAAAAGAAAAAGAAAAGATCAGAGAGCTTTGTGCTCATGCTGCAACCTTCCATAGCACTCTCCCAACCTCTACACACACACACACACACACACACACACACACACACACACAAGCGCGCGTGCTTCAGTTAAATGCGGTTGTGGATGCTGGGATTCCAGATGAATGCGATGCTCATAAAGTGTGTGTCTGAGAGCCATCCATCATGGGGATGTCTGAGGGAGCGAAGAAGCACAAAGCACAAACTCTCTCACTCTGTGTGTGTGTGTGTGTGTGTGTGTATGGAGGGGGGGAAGTNTAAACGTTGGTCATTGTTCTGCGTTTTTCGTTTATTTATACAAAAAGAAAAGAAAAAGAAAAGATCAGAGAGCTTATGTTTAATGTTGTTGGGTTTGACCAGCGGTCCCTTTTCCTCCGTCAAATTCACACACACACACACACACACACACAAGCGCGCGTGCTTCAGTTAAATGCGGTTGTGGATGCTGGGATTCCAGATGAATGCGATGCTCATAAAGTGTGTGTCTGAGAGCCATCCATCATGGGGATGTCTGAGGGAGCGAAGAAGCACAAAGCACAAACTCTCTCACTCTGTGTGTGTGTGTGTGTGTGTGTGTATGGAGGGGGGGAAGTGTGTGTGTGTGTGTGTGTGTGTGTGCAGAAAAAGTGCTCAGCATTCTTTTTTTTTTTCAGATGAGAGTGTGTTATTGGCATGATATTGGTATGTGGTGGTTTTTTACACAATATTGTTTTTATGCTAAACCAGAACACTTTTATTATAATAATTATTATTATTCCGGGGATTTATTTGGAGCATTCAATAATCAATAAGGAGTCGATAATAAAAGATGTAATAACAGAATTATAATGATATTAAGTGTTATAACAGAGTGACAGAGTAACCAAAGCTGTGCTTTGTGTGTGTGTGTGTGTGTGTGTGTGTGTGTAAAATCACATGAAGTGTGTATGTGGAGTCAACCATATTTTTGTACGATTGTTCTTATTTTTGTAAGAAAATTCATCACACATTATTGGAATTGTTTCCCGTTCACACACACTGCGAGTGATGATCACGCTAGCTAGCATGGCTTTCTATGTACATATGAATCTGAGCTCCGACTTTTTTGAACTCATTAAAGGTGATTAAATATACGTTTAGGTCTCTAACAGTTCAGTCTGTGGGTTTAAAGTTTAAATCAACACATACAGTATATATTCAACTCAGTTCCACCCATGGTCACTAAGCTCCACCCATTTTTAATAAGCCTTCACTCATGCTGATTAAACTCATCTCACTTTCATGAAGTTACCACCCCAATGTTCACAAAGCCCCGCCCATATTTATGAAGCTCCTCCCATGTTCACAAATTTCCACACATGTTAATAAATGCTCCTCCCATTTTTTTACAGCTCCTCCCAAGTTTATGAAGCTCCTCCAAATTTCACAAATATTTCAACATGCTCACAAAGTCCCCCATGTTCATGAGCAGCTCCTCCCTCGTAGCCCAAACGTCTGTAACGTGTCTGACGCGTGTCTGATCCAAACTCAAACAAACTGAAAATCAGATTTTATTGATGGTTTTGCAGCCATTAACACTGAGGTCCTGTGGTCCTGCCATGAAACATTGGGTTTTTGTTTGTTTGTTTGTTTGTTTGTTTGTTTGTTTCGTGTTTTACATATTTTCCAGGTTATTTGCATAAATAAGGAATACACACACCTGAAACACATACAGAGACATTATGAAGTGAAACACAGCTGGGACAGATGACTGATTGCTCATTACGATGAACAAGGTTTTTGTTTTTGTACTTTCATTCCTATTAAAAGAGATTGATCCCCCTTTCATTTTTCTCCTTCACTGAGCAAATGTAAATCAATGCTGTAAAAAACAAACTATTAAACACATTAAACTTCAGTACAGAAAGCGTATCTGAAAACAGGATCATTATATCAAATGACATCAATAAAGTCGGAAACAGAGGCTAAGTTCTCCGTGACTTTCCTCCCTACGCGTCTGATTAGTTCCTGATTATTTACACGTTTGAAGATCTTGACCTTTGACTCCTCTACAATAAAAAACATGTGTAGGTCTCTTTCAAAAAATCCTAATAGTACTACTACTACTAATAATAATAATAATCATATCATTTATATTTTATAACATGAATAAATGTAATATTTACTATAATAATAAAAATTTCGGTTCATCATAAAAATATTGGATAAACACCCTTTGAGAATTTATTCACGAAAAAAAAAGATTTTATTTACTTTGATTTGTACGTCTACTAACAATAATAATAATAATAATAATAATAATAATAATAATAATAATAATAATAACTATACACTCATCTGCTTTAATGAACATTCTATGTTTAAAACTGACCTCATTTAGGATAATAAATATAATCTAGTTTAATTTTACCTAAATTCCTTAACGCTTAAAAAAATATATTTTACTCTTCACATATATTGTACTAGATGGAACGGGTTTTTATTACTTATCTACTTCAGCATTGTAGCTATACATTCTATTTTTGTGCAATATGTTTTATTTTAAACTTCAACTTAAAATAGTTTCAGATTTTGAAGTGAAGCTTTGGGAAAATTAAAAATAATAAAATAATTGTAATAAAGCTTGAGCTTGATTTAGATTTAGATGACCATCATCTAAATCATAAAAGAACTCAAATAAAAAAAATTCTGTAGCTGTTTTGTGATAGCTAGGAATATTAATATTACTAGTTAATTAATGTAGTTATAATATAGTTTAAAAAATCAGAAAATAACAACAAAAAATACATTTCTTTTATTTTATTTGTTTTTGTTATAATATTATTTTGTTATTAATTATCAAGCAATATTGTCACAGCTCTAAAGTGAATACTACATGCTGAATGTCACAATGAAATTTCTTCAAATGCAGAGTTAAATTATAAATTTAAAAAATGGGGGAAAAAATGCATTAGAGGTCAGAAAACTTGTGTCCCACCAGTGCAACAAGATACTGTATGCATGTAGTGCCATTACAAAGACTTTTACTGTTTACCAAAGTTGAGAAATGATTAAGTATTAGTTTCTTAAATGAAAATACGAGAATTAAATTGAAAAAATATGAAATTCAAATGCTAAGAGATAAATCCATTAGGGCATGAGTAGAAGTGAAAGTCAAGCCATGACAAAAGATATAGAAACAAAAAACTATTTTCTGTTGTCTTGAAAATAAATTATTTAAAAGGTGGTAATTACTTTTTTTAAAAAAAGGTGTTTACAGGGTGGAAGGACAGAGAGGGACAAATGTGAAAAAAGAGAGACAGAGAAAGGGAGGAGTGCCCCTGGCAATACTGAGAGACAGAGAGATGGAGTGTGTGTGTGTGTGTGTGTGTGTGTGTGTGTGTGTGTGTGTGTGTGTGTGTGTGTGTGTGTGTGTGTGTGTGAGGGCAGGTGGGAAAGCAGGGGGGAAGCTGGTGGATCAACAGCTTGCTCCACCCTGAGGGCACAGAGAGACGTCTCTGCCAACGAGAGGGGCAACGCGCCCGCCTGGTGGCAGCTGGTGGCCCCCCCTGTACATATACACACACACTCACTTACACACACACTCACACTAACTCACACACACAGCAGGAGGGGTGAGAAGGTCAAAAGGCCGTCGTTAGGAAGACAAAGAGAGTGCACGGCCACACGCCGGATAATCTCCTTTTATTGAGTGCCTCCGACAAGGCCGGCAGCGAAGAGGACACCGACACCCTGCTTGCACACACACACACACACACACACACACACACACTCTGCAAGTCACACACCCATGTGGCAGGAGGCAGAATCGTGTGAGGAAGGCATCCAAACGTATCAGATACCACCTTATATGATACACAGTTGCATAACTAAATGCAGTTCTCTCCTCTCTCTTGTTCTTAAACACACACACACACACACACACACTGAATACATCATGTTAATTTGCTCTTCCATTTAATTGAAGATAAACACAAAAGCAAGAAACTGTTTTAAAATTTGTGACTGTTTAAACCATTTTTGAATGCCAAATGCGATCCATCAATTTTTGCGCATTTTTAAAGGAAATAAAAAATGTTCCTTAAAAAGCAAAAACTTTTACAAACATTTGCATAGAATGTTAAAAGAAAATTCAGAAATCCAGATTGGAGAACGGGACGAATGGGATAGAACCAGACGCAACAGCTTCCTGCACACGATGTGTATAATATATCATGTGGTACAAAAAGCCATCATGCATCGCTTAAATGTTTTAGTCTTATCTCTCCGCCTTAATCTCTTTCAAAAACATTATAGTGAAGTGCATCACGGCTCCCAAACTCAACAAACAGCACTTTAATGGATAGATGAAGCCAGCAGGGTTATAGATCACATGTCACACTTATATAAGGGACGTCTGATTTAATCTGGGACGTGATAGGATGTGCTGAAATTTCTGGTGAACGGCGTAAAACAGACAATTGACATTTACAGAAGACTTCAAGCACAGTACAGTGATGAGAATCTAAGCCGCAATAAAACATTTTAACGAAGGACGTACAGTCTGATGCAAAAGTTTAGGCACTCTTTGATAAATAACAGATTTCTGATTGGTGATTTTTTAATTGAAAAGATGTGAACACAGTCGCTCTTGGAAATGGAAAAAAAAAGGCACAATATTGTCAACAAACAATGGTGCATAGTTACTTTTTATGTCCCAAATTGAACAAAGATAAAAAATAAAAACATTATTGTGGCACTGTGCAAAAGTTTGGACACCCTACATAATCAGTACTCAGTAGCGCCTCCTCTGGCAGATATCACAGCTTGCAAACGCTTTTTATAGCCGCTAAAAGTCTCTCAGTTCTTGTACTTGGGATTTTCTCCCATTCTTCCTTGCAAAAGGCTTCTAGTTCTGTAATATTCTTTGGTTGTCTTGCATGCACAGCTTTTTTAAGATCTACACACAAATTTTCAATGATGTTTAAATCAGGGGACTGTGATGGTCGTTCCAAAACCTTCAGCTTGTGTCTCTTAAGGTTTTCCATAGTGGATTTCGAGGTGTGTTTAGGATCATTGTCCTGTTGTACGGCTTCTAGATCCACCTCCATGCTTAATAACTGACAAGTTATTAATTCTTTTCATGAAATGCTCCTCCTTTTTTTCTCCAAACATGCCTTTACTGATTGTGGACAAAGAGTTCAATTTTAACTTCATCAGTCCACAGCACTTGTTTCCAAAACGCATCAGGCTTCTGTAGATGTTCTGTTGCAGACTTCTGTTGTTGGATTTTATGATGGAGATGCAGGTCAGGTTTTTCCATGAAGGTCTTGAGGAACGCTGCACCACCACTCCTGAGTCTGCTGAATCTTCCTGCAGGTGTTTTGCAGGTTTTGATTTTTCTTTCTGACCAGCACACGAGCAGTTCTCTCCCAGAGTTTTCTTGGTCTTCCAGATCTCATCTTGACCTCCACAGTTCCCCTGAACTGCCGTCTCTTAATTACATTTCTCACTGTGGAAACTGCAAGCTGACAACWCTTTGCTATCTTCTTGTAGCTTCTCCTGCATTGTGGACATCAATAACTTTCATTTTCAGAGTCTTACACAGCTGCTTAGAGGAACTCATGGTTGTTGAGTGTCCACAAGTGTGTGCACAAGGTTTGAAGAGTCAAAGTATTTGTAAAGCTTTGAAATTGGCATTTACTAATGACAGCCGTTGCCATGCATCAGATCTAACGAGCTGATTAACGTCTGAAACCTTGTAAAAAGAATCTGAGACTCTGGAACTCTTAGGGTGCCCAAACTTTTGCACAGTGTCATAATAATGTTTTTTTTTTTTTTCAATTTATGGCATAAGAAGTAACTATGCATCAATGTTTGCTGACAATATTGTGCATTTTTTTCCTTTTCCAAGAGAGACTGTGTTAACCAAAATCACCCAAATCTGTTATTTATCATGGTGTGTCTAAGACTGTATGTCTGTGAATGACGATCCTGTCCACTGCAGTCGTTCCCGTTAGCATTCGATAAGGAGAACGCCTCATCCTTGAAAATGGACGTTGACGACTTGCGGAAGAGACGCATCTGTCTGTGGGAACTGTACACACAATCATTCAGCAACACCACTGGCATGTTACAGGAACTCGATGAATCTCCTGTACAGTCCTGACTTTGCTCCAAGCCATTTCCACAAGGAGTTCCTGAGAGGCCAGTGTTTTAGACGTGAATCAGATCATGGCTCCGGCCTACCGAGAAAACTTTCTACCTTGATGGTGTCCAAGCACTTGGAAAAAACACTGGGATAAGTGCATTAGTGTAGCAGGGGATTATACGGAGAAATAAAGAGAGTGTTTACTCTCAGAACTGTGTTCTGTTGTTCTGTATAAGCAAAAGTCCCGCTTTGACTCAAACGCCCCTTGTAGAGAAAGTGACACACACACACACACATATAAATAGATGCATAAAATGACACGGAAGAATATAAAGAGAACCACTATATACATATACAGACAGACAAATTCTAACCTTAAAATGTGGTAATATAACCTCTGAACACCGTATTTTCAAGTGAGGTGCCTGAATAAGTAAACAAAGCATCTCACACTCACACACAAACATGAAGTCACTTTTTCCTCTCACCTTACTCTCACAGAAAAGCAACCCAGAGTCACGTCTCGCTCGAGTGTTTCTGAGAAAAATCCACACGTTTGTGTTCATCACTAATCAGAAAAAAAAAAAACTCACAGTTCAAACCAGGACACGACGTTCATGTCAACTGCAGAAAAACCTGTGGAATTTTCGCTTAGCGCTCAACGCTAAGTGAAATAAAAGCATAATTTCAGTAATTCTTGGTCTTTTCTTGGTAATTTATCATCACATCTGTGGGAAAAGTTGGCGTTCCAAATAATTCTGTCTCGTTTCCGTGGCAACTGAGTCTTTATACTATGTGTATAAACAACTTAAAAGCTACACGGCAGCTAGCAAAAACCCTTAACCTCAGTCTTTAGGCTTGGCATCCGTGTTTCCAGTTGCCTGTGTGTGGGTGTGTGTGACTGTGTGTGTGTGTGTGTGTGCGCATGTTAAAAAGTATGAATACTTATAAAGCTTAACACTTGTCAATTATAATGTAAAAAAGATAAAACATTAAAATAAAATACTAGCATGTTAGCATTAGTACAGGTGTAGACATATTATGTAGCATTATTAGCATTAGCATTGTGTAGCATGATGTCAACAGATTAGCATTAGCATGAACAAACTATTAACGGGATATGATTAAGTTGCTTGTCTTTTAGATATGATGGATTGTGTTTTAGAGTTGTGTGAATTCTGTGTGTGTGTGTGTGTGTGTGTGTGCGCGCTCCTGCCGTTTTGGGCTCGAGAGCCATGACCTGCCGTCTGCTCTTTCATTAGAGCAAAGCGCAGTCACGCATTCAACCATCAGAGCAGCAGTTCTGCACTCCACACCACTTAACATCACAGATCAACACACGCGAACACACGCACACACGCGCGCACGCACACACACACATGCACACTTGAACAGAAGGAGCCCACAGACAGTCTGTTTACTGCTATGACGCTAATTCTCACAAAACGTTTAGCTAAATAAGGGTTTAATCACGCACTCGACTAAATAAAGGTACTGAAAGATGTCTCGGGTCTTGAATTGAAAATAACTTTTGGATTAAATCGTTCTCGGCTCTAATGCGGCTGTTTGTTCGGAGCCCTCTGTCTCTCAGAGACGTCCTCTGTCTTTTCCCATGCTACACACAGGATGAAGCGTTTACCTAACCACAGCATTTTAACATCAAACAGCAGACTGAATCAGACTCATCTCCTGACATCAACCAGTCTCAAACACACACACACACACACACACACACACACACACACACACACACACACACTGATGACAGAAGAGAACTTCCGACTGCAGCTCGTCTCCACTCTGCGTGGCGAGTTAAACTGTCTCTCCGTCTCTCTGCGCAATGGAGCGTGTCTCATCCAGACCTGTAATGAGAGACAGACATGTGTGTGTATGTGTGTGAGTGTGTGGGGGGAGAGAGACCAAGAAAGAGACATAGAAAGAATGATACATGGAAAGAAGGAGCAAAATATGAGATGGAGTGAGACACAAATAGAGAGAGACGCACATGGACAGACAAACATGCACATAAACATGTAGACACACTGTACAAATAAAGACATACAAAGAGAGAGTGAGAGAGAGACACACACACGCATGAATGGAGACAAACAGAGAAACAGAGAGAGAGAGACAGATACATACAGACATGGACAGTGAGACGCACATATAGAAGGACACACATGAACACAGAAAAAACACAGAATGTCACCACCTATAGAGAGCGTGACACACACACACCTACAGAAGTGCACGTCTATATAGAGAGAGACATGTGACAGAGACAGAGACACACAAACTTAAAGAGAGACACAACTTTACACATACACACATAGACATGTGTATTTAAAAAAGACACACAAAGAGAAATAGAGAGATACAGAGAAGCAGACAGACAGACACACCACACACTCACAAAGATAGATAGATAGATAGATAGATAGATAGATAGATAAACACAAAGACAAACACA
>QMIH01001309.1:86847-97988 GCA_003987875.1 Clarias batrachus | reverse complement strand
TATATATATATATAAAGGCAAAAGAAAAAACGTTTAAATCATATAAAGTACAGGTTTTATTTACTATTTACTGACCAGAAGGTGGTCGAACAGGTCATGACTCCTGTTTTACACGTTTTTTTTTTTTTAATTAAACTATAATTGTGTTGATGGTAGAATTGTGTGTTGTTGTTTTTTTTTTTTTCATTTCTAGCATTGTGTCTTTGAGAAAGTCCAGCTTCAGACTAACTAACAATCCAGCCTCTATGAAAATCATACAGTACATGTCTTTGGACTCTTTACTTGTAGGCATGCTTAGGGTTAAGTAGGGTCTACTCCAATCTAATTGTTTCTACTCCATCTACTCCAATTGTTGGTTCACTGCCACCACCAGCAACAGCAACCATTTTTTTTTCAAGGTGTATGCTGGGACAGATTTGTGCGGTTTAAACCCTGTGTGGTCTACAGAATTATTCGATTTGAGACACAGCCCAAAATATGGCCCTAACTCTAACACCCAGTGACACTGGAACGAAGTGAACATCTTCAGCCACTGGACCTCCACTATCTCTCCTTCACTCCCTCTCAGGGGAAAAGAGCTTTTTAGCATCAGCAGCACTCGCTAATGGTCTATTAAAATATCAACTCCTTCACAGTTAACTGGATTTGCTTCTCCTCCGCAGCCCCCCTGAAGCTAATCAAACGCAGCAGCTTTGAGCCGAAAAAGAGCCCAAACTTAATCTGGTTTAAGCGCTGCTTTTACACGGAAGCACTTTGGCAGCAGATCGAGTGTCCCAGCGGCCACACACACACACACACACACACACACACACACGCTAAAACTGCGCCTTAATTGGACATGACAAGTTTTTTGTGCTTCACTAATTGTTTCAATTAAGAGTCGTGTTAAAATCACTGTTTAATAAACGTTCAGAGGATTTTGTGTGTGAAAATGATCTTGATCAAAATCCAGGTTGGCAAAACCATGCCTTCACATTACAAACAAAGTAATTTACAGGGAAAAACAACGAAATTATTTTTATTTGTGCACACTTAAATAATAAAAATAGGTTTATGTATATTATTAAATAAACTCTTATATTTAATGTTTTATTTTGCTCTCCGTTATAGGATTTTTTTTCTTCCAAAATCAGAATCAGAAAGAGCTTTATTGCCCAGTGCGTTTGCGCACACAAGAAAATGGAATTGGTGACAGAAGCTTCCAGAGACGACAACAACACACACAACACAACCACACAACAAACAAACAAACAAACAAACAATAAATAAATAAAATGCAAAAGTGCAATGCAATATTAATTACATTTTTGAGGGAAAAACGATATATAAAACATATATCATGCGTATATACATATATGTGCCAATTAAAATAATATAAAATACAGTTTTTGTAACTGTTTACTGATCAGTAGTTACCAGTTCACGAACACTAATTCCTTAACTAGTTCAAATGAATAATAAAATGTTTAAACAGTGTTGTTTGTGCCGCATCTTGAATATTTCTTATCTTATCTTGCTTAAATGTTATATGTTATGTTATGTTGCCTGTAAATATTAATACATTTTATGTCGACGTGTTGTCATGTTAACTATGTGTCTAATTCTAACATTCTATAATAATAATAATAATAATAATAATAATAATAATAATAAAACTCGTTATTAAACTCGTCCTCACAGCAGGGTGAATAAATAAAGCATAAATCTGTTTTGCTTTCTTCCACTACATGGTGATGGTGGAAAAGCCCAGGCTCCCCCGCGCGCTGCTGGAGGCGATATGAAGTCCGGATGGTTGTCTAATGACGCCGCTTTTAATACACACCGGCTCGAGTTTCTCATTCGACCGATCGATGTAGCTCAAACACACACACACACACACACACACACACACACACACACACACACACACACACACACACACACACACACACGAAAACCATCAGATTAGCTCGTGAGAGACATCTCGCGCTCATCTGATTAACCCTAAACGGTTGGAGAACACCGCTGCGATTTGTTCTTGCATTACACACACACACACACACACACACGCCACAAAAGTCTGTCACACAGTTTTGCAAGTTCGTATTTTATAAACATGAAGCAATAAAGTGTAACCAAGGAGCTTTAACAAAACGCAATGATCATTAAAAAAACACTTTTTAAAATGTCTGACAGCAGACAAACGTGAAGAAACGTGGAGGAGGAAAAAAGGGAGAAAAAGAAATTCCACTCCGGACCAATCAGGGAGTGATGTCATAAAGCCTACACCAATTATAACTCAAGAAGACCAAAATGACCAATCAGTAAAGGGTGAGTGGGAGGAGCTAAACTGCAGGAGACAAACCTGGGACTGTGTGTGAATGCGGTCCAAGTCCTTCTGCCAAAAAAACTTTCCATGCACGGATCGGCGCTGGCGCGTCCCCGGAATCCGCTCCATCCAAGAAAGAAAGAAAAAAAAAGAAGAAAAGCAACAGGAATTTCCTCCTCGGTAGCGCTGACTAGGTTGTTAGTGATCTAAAAGTGGAATCTAATTCCCCAGAAGGGTTTTCAGTCAGGTTTGTGGAAGGAGAGGATGGACCGAGCGTCAAGCTCCAGCCCCACGGGTCAGACACCTCAGCCTGGCCAACACGAAACCATCAGCTTCGGCATCGATCAGATCCTCAGCGGAGGAGAATCGGAGAGCCAGAAACAGAGACAACAACAACAACAACAACAGCAACAGCAACAGAACTCGGCACAGAACAGTCCGGACAGCGCGCACGGTCACCGAGCCGCCAGCCCGAGTCCATACCCTGCTCTCTCGGGCGCGTTTCACGCACTAGCCGCTCCGTATGATGAATCCGGTGCGTACGGGCCAAACTTCGCCCTCGCGCCCGGCGGCGTGATTAGAGTCCCGGCGCACAGACCGCTCACCGCCGCCGTGCCGCCCAGCGTCCCGGCGCTCAGTAGCATCGGTTTCCCCTGGATGGAGAGCAGCCAGCGCTTCGCCAAGGACCGCTTTGCAGGTACCGCCACCACTACCACCACCTTCCTCATCATCTTCATCACCATCATCATCATCATTTTTACAAGCACAAAACAGCAGCTCGTTTTATACAGTCACACGTCCAGCTGGATCTCATCTCCAATCAGATTGATTAGTCACTTAAACCAGATCACTCCTCATATGGTTCTGTTTGAAGCTAGCTGTAGAAATGCTACAGAAACATCAATTCTTCAGCTCTGAGAAGTTTTGCTTTGTATCAGAAATAACGCAGGGTGACATTTTGTGTATTTGCGTGAACGTTTCAATCTTTTTCAACCCACTGCTTTTAGCTTATAAAAAAAAACAAACGTGAAAATCACATCCACCAATCTCAGATATCCAAATGATGCCATAAACTTGCAGGAGCATTCTAACTGAAACATATACATAGTTTAAATATTCAAGACGAAACTCGTACAGAAACTCAACATTTGTTCTACATAGTTTAAATTGTTTTTATTTTAGTAATTAATATTACATTACATAATATATGCTATGTAACAGTTGGACATATATTAAACAGTAAAATGAAGCTGTTGTTCGCACAAAATGTTATCAGATATTTTTGCTAACAGTTGAAGCATCGGACGCTGTTTAGTCTGTTTTATGAGACAAAGCTGGATTTAGGAATTATATAAAATCAGGCTTGAAGCGAGAAATTTCTCACGAATATATACTCTACAGACACGAGGAAATAAAATTTACAGAATCATATTTACTTTTCTATCCCAGCATCGCAGTAGTTGGGAGCAAAATACACAAAATAACAGCAAGCGCATGGTTTTTTTTTTCCTCAGATGTTTTAAAACTCAACATGTTTGTACAATAACTTGAATAAAGATATGCCTTGATAGCAGGAAAGTCTTCGCAGTGAGTATCGAAAGTAAGCATTTTTTCATCTGTGGGATTAATATTTATGATGTTCAATATTCATGATGCACCGATCGATAATTTATGCAAAAGCAACAACAACAAAAAATTACAATCAGCATTAAGCTTCACTATTAGCGTGCATTAAGAGCAGCTGGTTCACATTCAGCGCAAATTCATAAATAGATAATGTGTGTGTGTGTGTGTGTGTGTGTGTGCGCGCACGCTGCGCTAAAACAGAGCCGTATTTCGCGCAGATTGATTTTTAAAACGATGGCAAATGGATAAAGAAATCAAAAACACTGTCACGGTTTTTAGGGTTAAGCTCCAGTTTAAACGCGCGCGCGCGAGGCCTCCCCCGGTGTCTTTTCATCACCGACCCGCTTTATGGAAGAAAAAAAAAAACGCCAAGCACTTTATAAAAGGCGTATCAATATTTCAGCAGGGTTATTTATGGACACCCCACAGGCCTGAATCAGGCTCTCCTCACACACACTTTAAAGAACAGAAAGAGAGAGAGAGAGAGAGAGAGAGAGAGAGAGATTAAATTTGATGCATTATTGCGTTTTTTTTTTTGCATGTTAAATAATTATTTTAAAATGTAATGTTTTAAAAATGATATCAATGTTATTTAAGATGTAGCCTGTGTGTCTGATTAAGTGTGCAAATTACAGGCTAGCTGTCTTACAAACAAAGACACCATAAAACTCAACGCTAGTTCTCTAAATAAATATTTGTAGGTGTTTTTTATTAAAAATAAATTTAAAAATAAAATAAATAAATAAAACTTACATTTCATTTTAAGACTATAAATTGTGTATATATTTTTCCTGCACTTATTTGCACAAACGAAAAGGCGAAATCTTTTCTAGTTGTAATGCGACTCAAGTAATTTTGAGGTATTTCTTTTGACTATGAATTTATTTTGACTTATTGAACTGTTTTTGGCACATTGCTAGCCTGTAGCTTAAATCAGAGCTTCATATTGTCTAATTCATTTCCTTTCACACTAAACAGCAGCAAACATCCCACTTCTTAAGCACTGGGGAGAAGTTGAGCGAAAACGAGTACTTAATTATTAACGACACATTCCTCTATATGATCATCTCACTCACACACACACACACACACACACACACACACACACATACAGCTAAAATGCATATATTATATAATGTATATAAAACTGTGAATTATAAATAAGGCTCCATAATCAATTCACTTATTTATTTATTTTTTCATTTTTTTATATAGGTGTGAATTTATGAGTAATATGTGATCACACGTGAAAACACGTGTAGGTACCTGGCATTGTGGTATTCCCCGAAGCTTCATGCTTGTTCGATAATACGAGAAAAATGGCCTACAACAATATTTTGTTTCCTACACGTAAAAAAAAAAAGTGAAACTAATGAATGGAATGAAAAATAAAAACAGGTGAATAACATCTAAAGCAAAACACACCAAGCGTCAAACATCCAGGATACAATCCCGTCCTGAATTCAATCCAGTGCAAAGACAAAGTAGAGTTTGGTGCTATTTGTTTTATTTTATATTTATTTTCTTTTATTTTACTAATTTTCTTAATTTGCTTCTTCTTTAAATACAATAGCTTTTAATCAGTTTAAAGGGGTATTCAATCCAAATAATATAACAAACGTTGATAACGATTTTGCACACAAACGCAACTTTCTTCCAGTTTATTAGGCCAAGGTCACTTTATTCTGCGCCATTGTGCGCATGCTCAACATGTGATTATTTTTACACTTCCGGATTGGAATAAACTTCTCCTTCCCTCGTCCTGCAGCTGCCTTGACGCCATTCACCGTGGTCGCGAGGCGGATCGGTCACCCGTACCAGAACCGGACTCCGCCCAAGCGGAAGAAGCCGCGCACGTCCTTCTCTCGCGCGCAGATCTGCGAGCTGGAGAAGCGTTTCCACCGGCAAAAGTACCTGGCCAGCGCCGAGCGCGCGGCTCTCGCCAAGACCCTGAAGATGACGGACGCGCAGGTCAAAACGTGGTTCCAGAACCGGAGGACCAAATGGAGGTGAGGGGAGGCGGGTGATGGGGATGGGGGTGGGGAGGGAGGGGGGGGTGGCTGTGTGTAGGCAGCGGAATCTTGATTTACGCTTATTGGTTTGGGACGCGTCACTACAATATCGCGTCAGTATTTGCGTCACCACACACCCGCGCGACAACAATCGTCATGTTTACACAATTATGCAATTCGATCACGCACGTGCAGCGTCAATTTAAAGGTTCTAGAAAGCGGTTATGGCGGAAAGTTTTACGTCACTCAGCGTGCATAAGAAGGCACTTAAAACATTTAATTCAAAGTTTGTAGTGTTTTAGTATAGGTTTATTTTTAAATGACGTGTGTACAAATAGATTTATTAATGAATCTAAAAAACAAACAAGAAAAACACACACAGAAAAACCCCCCACTAAAAACAGGTTTTACTTTAGACATTTACAGTTGGGTATTTTGAAGAGACTCATCTAAAGTGACTTAGAAAAGTGCTCCTATATAGAACACTGGGTTACTAGGTTACTTACGTACTTTGAATGTACTTATTTTGTGTTTATTTTATTTTATTTTCGGGGTGGGGGGGGGGGTAAACCAAATATCTCTGAAACAGACAGGTCTTTAGTTTGTCGCCTAAAGATTGCCATAGACTCAGGACTACGGATGTCTAGAGGAAGTTCATTCCACCACCTGAGCCAGAACAGAAAACACTCTACTGTAGGTGCATGTTCCTCGAACCCTGCGACTTGGCTAATTTGCTAATAAGTACAAACATTTTTACCAGGATTGTTAGAGTAATAGATACACCCCCACTACACTGTTATTTAATGAAAAATATTACATACATCACATGTATGTTTCATATAGACAAATTAAATAGATGTTCTGTCTTTAAAAATAGCTATATAATGTCAAGATATTTCACAATAAATTTGTAAAGATTTATCAAATGTAAATGTAAGACTACACTCTGTGGAGAAAAACACCACTGCACATTTCCAGTGAGGTTGCAGGACAGGACATAGTATAATGTAATGTTACTCTAAATCACATTTAAAGGTTCACTGAATTTTAATGTTACACACTAGATAGGTGTAAGACGTGGGTGAACTTTTAAATGTGATTTAGAGTAACATTACAATATACTATGTACATGTATATAACAATCATTACTAAAAATTACTACTATAAAAATGCAACAGTCGTAAGCAAATTTCTGTGCCATGTGAATTAAATCCATTACCATGTTGTAGCAGATTTAGAGATTCTTGTCCAATATCTAATGTATGCTTCATAAAACTTTACAATTATATTCTCATATAAAGTTGAAATATGTTGTATTATATTGAATCAAATCATATCATATTGTATTGAATTGAATTAAGTAGTACCATATTAGTAGTCAAAAAATATATTGGATAAAATCATATCATGGCGGCAGGGTGGCTTAGTGGTTAGCACTGTCGCCTTATACCTAAAGGGTCCGGGGTCGATTTCCGGCCAGGTTCGATTCTTGTCTCTGTGTGCATGGAGTTTGCATGTTCCCCGTGCTTGGCGGGTTTCCTCCGGGTACTCCGGTTTCCTCCCACAGCCTAAAGACATGCAGGTTAGGCTAATTGCTGTTCTCAAAATTGCCCATAGTGTGTGAATGAGTGTATGAGTGTGTGTGTGCGATGGATTGGCAACCTGTCCAGGATAAAGTGGTATAGACAATGAGTGAACGAAAGAAAATCACATCATCTCATAATTAGCCAAATCAGAACGTATCATATTAAATCAAATTCTATCATATTCAGTAGAACGATATATTTTTGAATGGATTTAAATTATATTGTATTGTTCCTAGTTGAATCATATCATACTAAATGGTATCATATAGTTTCATTTTGAATTGAATCATATTAACTTTTATTGAATCGAAAGACATTATATCTCATTGAATCGAATCATATAGAAGTCACATCATATCATATCATGATTGTATCCAATTGATTATAATTACATCATTTTATTTTGAATCAAATCATGTAGTATCATGTTGTATTGTTTTCAGTAAAGCCATATTTTATCATATAGCATCAAATCATATTGTATCATGTGCTGAATCAAAACATTTGATATCATACTAAAGTGAATCATATAGTTTACTTTAGACTTGAATCATGTTGTCTTGCATTGAATCGAATCTTTCGATAATATCAGTTTTCAGGCAAATGGTATCACATTAAATCAAATGATATCATATTCAACGGAATCATACGATATTGACCAGTTATTGAATCAAAAGTATATCGAATCTTAGTGAATTATAGCAGATTTGCTGGTATTGTCAAATATTCAATTGTTGCTTTATGAGTCGAAGTTCTATTATATCATGTATGGTAGAATATTCAGAGAGATCATCAAATATCAGATTATTAATTCAATCTCATCGGATTAAGCGATATCGATCAAATATACACCGTATGGTCTTGTGTGGAAGCCTGAGGGTTACTCCTCAAGTAGACATCACTTTGGACCTTCATTTGTGTTTAGTTTTACAAAACGCAGTCAGCTGCTTCTGGCTGTCTGGGAAAACATCAGCACAAATCCACATCTGGCCCAAGCGCTGATTACCACATGACGGAAAACACAATCCTCTGAGCGCGACAGGCGGCTGAGCGAGTGATGAATTCATCAGAGTTCCAACATGGTGGCTCTTTAACTGCCACTAACTTCCTCACGGGCTGCAGTTATTTTTTACAACTTCATTCGCAGAGTATATATATTTAATGCGCACCCTGTTGTTTCTTCCCATCTTACATTTATTATAATCTTTAATCATGAGCATAAAAATGAAATGTTGAAAGGCTCGTTTAAAATCTTTATTCTGCAGAATCAGCACATGGAATGTTTAAGGCTTTACGCAGTGCCACGATGAGACAGCAACTTCTGAGGAATAAAGCTTCGCGTCAGGACGTTCGTACCAAGCGTGTAGGACACCTAACACACGCATATCGAGGCACAGCGTGGAGAAACATCACACACGTCACATCACTTACGTGTGACTAGTAGAGTTATGCAGGGTCTGAGGGAGGGCCAGGGTAAACACTGGCCATCACGTGAAATTGTGAAATTAACTATGTGTCTTGTGGTCAAATTCTGCAGCGTGACATTCATGTCCAGAAATAAAGAAACATGTGAAGGTAAATGAATAAATAAATAAAATAGAAATTTTAAATCACATGGAAAAACACATGAATAAAGTTACGTGTGAAAAAAGGAGACAAATGTTATGTAAAATAAGAAATAAGTACAACTTTCATGTGAGTACATAAATATATGAATGAGTAAACAAATAAACAACAAACAATATTCTAAAATGTTGTTTCTAATGTGTGTGTGTGTGTGTGTATGTGTATACAAGGTATTACTTTCACTTGTAACGTAAATTTGAATTGGCCATCAAGTCACAAATCTAATCATGAATCAGAAGAAACATCTGTCTCGGCCTCGTTGATGTGTGATAATCGCTCGGTACAGAGGCGGAGGGAAATGAATTGCAGCGTGGCGAGCAAAAGTGCAGTGATTAAATTACCAACGCAGGTAGATTTACACCGAGGACTTTAAAGTCAGAGCTTACGCTCCAAACACAAGACTAACGCAACACTAACGCCACCCTGCAGGACCCTCATCTGGGGGAGAGAAAGAATTATAGCAGGTTTAATTGAATTTAACAGGAGTGTAAATAAAACACAGCCACAGAGAGAAACCAGGACGTTTGCAGCCATGTTGTCTTCATTACCGCCAAATATCAACAGAACACGCTAACGTTCCACCTCCACAACTCCTAAGAAAGGATTTATTTCTGGGTATGTTTGTGTCTTAAAATAACCACACATACTTTCCTTATTTTATTTTGCAACTGTTTGTGATTTCTGAACAAAATGGATCTGTTTAAGCAATTTCTTTAATGCTGAGAAAAACAGAAACAAAACAAACATACAAAGCAGAAAAAAACCTTTTTTTCCATGGCTAGAGTAATGCAGAGTAAGCTTAACTCGAAGCACACTCTCAGGAAAAAAATGTATATGCTGTGTGTTTTTATATGTGCATCCATTGAGGAAGCAGAGAAACCGTCACTATCTAAGGAACTTTTAAAGAAATTCAATTTTTAAAGAAATTCAATTTTTTTAAAACAGTAATTTATTCTGCTGGGAGAAAAAACGATTCTTTTAGCTATGATGATTCTTTTCACTGGTGGTTCCTCTGTCAGAGCACTTATTCCAAAATGGATTCTTTTTTATTTATATAAATGTTTGCATTTAAGGAGGTAAATGCAACATAATAAGGAGGTAAAATGTTGGCATTCCTGTATAATCCTACAGGTGGCGCACTCTAAACTATTCACGCATTGACAGGCAGCACAGCGTCCTTTATGATTGGAGCAAATTATTTGCTATGTGTGTTTAGAATTTAAACAAAATCTACCAAAAAAAAACAAACATTGATATTTATAAAATCATAATACTTACAGAACTACATTTATGTACTTATCAAATCGACACTTGTGTATCGGGATAATATCATATCATCTGGTCGCTGGTGATTCCCAACACTAATACATATTTAAGCAGTACAGCTACATACAGGCATGACAAAGTCCTGGAACATTCAAATCTCTCAATATTATTTTATGCAAACAGTCACACACCTCATGTATACAGTATAACAGTAAAATGTAAATATGATTCTGACATTTATTTCTAATCTTTGCTATTCTGTAACATGCACTTAATGTTAATTTTCAAAAATTAGATACATAGACACATTTATACTCTAAATTAAAAAAAAATTTGTACAGTATAGATACAAAAATGATATTATACTATATTAATAATACCCTTTTTACACAATGTACTTACACTGTATATGTATATATTATACAATTTGTTGTCAGTAACTAATTATATACATGCAATGTTTACATTGTTTACTTCTATATTGTATGCACAGCAGTGTATGTGCTACTGACTTCATCTTATGTACAGAGTAATAATATACACACTACCTTGTGTCTAACTACAGTATATTTGCATATATATTTAAATGAATATTTGAGGTTTCACTCATAGCTCAGTATTTTACTTGGTTTTAGAGCTTAAATGTGAACATTTTGATTTAAAAAAAGAAAAGAATTGTTTTTCTTCTCTCAGCGTGAATATATATATATATATATA
>QMIH01001309.1:50526-86812 GCA_003987875.1 Clarias batrachus | reverse complement strand
ATATATAATTATTTGTAATCTGTTGCACATTTTATATTCTACATATTTAATGTATTGAAATAAAAGTCGTAATAAAATACAATTAATAATTTTAACCCTCCCAACAAAAGCTGCACAGCCTTTTAAATCAGTCAATCAGTTAGTAAATGTACATCAGTTACAATGATAAATGTAATTATTCTTTGAAATGTAAAAAGAGATTATTTAAACAACCAGCATTCTTCTTTGAGAGAGTTTAGACAGTCGGATTTCATACACAATATAATGTTATGTAAAATTATTACTATATAGAGTTAAACAGGTGTACATGAGGTATATATTATGCCTGCGTATTTGAATAATGTTTTGCTTTCTGAGTGTCCATACAAAGAGGAAATGCACACGTTTCACACTTTGTGTATATTGTGGACATATATATATTTTTCATGGCTGTGTTTGGCCTATGTATGGAGATGTTCAGGATGTAGATATATTTATATTCCTCCAGTTTTACTCATACAGCAGATGTACAGGTACACTGTGTTCTTTAAAGTGAAGGAAAAATTCAGCAATTCAGAAGATCAAAGAATCCAAAACTTGTCACTACAGGCTTTAAATGTCTGGTACAATACACAATAATACATTTGTCTTTGTAGGATTTTTACATTTCTAACACACACACACACACACACACACACACACACACACACACACACACACACACACACAAAATACAGTGTAGGGCTCATTAAAAAAAATCTCAAGGCTGAAAAACAAAAAAGAAAAATCTCCTCTAAACTTGCTTTGTGTAGAATTCAATTATTTCACATTATAAAAAAATATTCAACCAAATATATGATTATTAAATAGTCAAAATGTCTAGTTATTTAAACTGATTTTTATTAATTATTTAAATATTCTTGTTCTAGTGGCAGATAATTTGGACAATTTCAAGCGTTTATTTGTAGGGAACAAAACAACTAAACAAAATTATTTGGTATATAATAATAAAATGTCAAAGCTTGGAAATAGTAAAAAGAATAAAAACAAAGGATATTCATATTATTAATCATATATTGGGTTTATTGTAATTTTAGGCTTGAATAGTTGATAAATTATTTGATGACAGTTTAAACATGTAAAAAAAAAAAGTTTTTTTAAAGGTAACAGTCTAGATCTCTGACACTGTCTCTCTGTGTGTGTGCTCTCTCGCTCTCTCTCTCGTTTGGTAGACGACAGACGGCGGAGGAGCGCGAGGCCGAGAGACAGCAGGCCAACCGTCTGATGATGCAGCTCCAACACGACGCCTTCCACAAGTCTCTGAGCGACCCGTTGCCGGCCGACCCGCTGTGCATGCACAACTCGTCCCTGTTCGCTTTGCACAACCTGCAGCCGTGGGCCAGTGAAGAGGGCGCAAAGCTCACGGCGCTGGCATGAGACCCCTAATACAAACACCCAGTATTACCCCATGACCCCCCCCACACACACACACACACACACTAATCACAATGCAGCTGCATCTCAAACAATGACGGGACATTTTCCATTTTACAAGCGATACATTCGGAGCAGAGGACGAGCTCCAAAAACGAGCATAGAGACACATGCAGAGCTGCTACGATGAGAAACTCATCTGTCTGTCTTTCTTTCTTTACGTCTCTCTCTCTCTGTCTGTCTCTCTCTCTCACCATCATCTCATCATGCTGAGGGAACGCCGCAGAGACACATAACCAAGGATAAATTATTCAGAACATGACCTCGTATGGCCCCTACAATGGGCAATTTAAACATAAAGCTAACAAGAACACACACACACACACACACACACACACACACACAAGCCTGAGAGAAAAACCAGACTGCTTACATTTTAGTAAGGGTCAAGGGCTATTCTGCTGTTTCATCATCGGTTTCTCACAGCTGAGGAAAGCACGCCGCGATTTTGCTGCATGACATTAACATTTGATCAACCAATCACAACCTTGAATTCGTATGACATCACAATACTGGCTATAGTGTGAAGTGGATGTTAAAACAAAAAATTCTCCGTTGTCTTGTTTTTCCCGTCCGACTGAAAAGCACAAGAAAAAGACTGCAGTTATATGAGTGGACGCTTTATATTATGACAGAAAAAAAGTGATCTAGCGAGAGAGAAAAAAATCTATTAAAAAAAATTGTAATATACTTTACACAATATAATAACCTGAGGTTTGCTAGCTTGCTAACAATCGTGGTCTTAATCACACAAAATAGTTGTTATATTTATACAAGTAGCTATATTTTATTACTATCCTTTACTGTTTACTACAGTAGTTGGCATAATATTTACTAGCGTGTTAGCAAATCTGCCTCCACAATATAGCTAGCTAGCTCCCTTGCTAGCAAACGTGGCTAACTGTTTTAATTACATCATCAGGCACCAGGTGCTAGACAGACGTGTTTATGGTTGTAATTACATTGTAATAGTTTTTCTAATGCTAAAGGTTACTTGTAAAGTCGGTTAGCTGCTCAAAGTCAAATAGCTAGTATTACAGAGGCAACGTTAGCATTAAGAGAGGCTTATCTTGGCTGCTATGGCACTTTTTTTTTTCAGGCAGAATGATAAAGGATTAACAAATACAAAGCAGGATTTTTAATATATTTTACTAGAAGAAAAAATATCAGCATGTAACATATCGCTTGAAGTTTCAGGTGCCTTTATGCTAGTTACCTGGCTAATGTTTGTGCGACGTGCTCGCGTTAAATTTTATATTTCAGATTCAGACCGCTAACGAAAGGATAACAAAGTCAATCAGTGATGTCATAAGAACAAGGATGTGAGCTGTTGATCAAATTCTAACGTTCGGACTCGACAAAATCGTGACGTGCATTAGCGTTAGTCACGACTCTCATCTCATTTTTTTTCTTTTAAATATTAAGGCATTATTTCTGAAATGACAAATGAATTGTGAGACTCTTATAAGAAGACATCTGTACAGTCCTGAAGGTGTGCCATGAACAGATAAGTTATATACAGTGGTGGAAAAAAAATGTTTATGATGTTTCTAAAACTCTCAGTGCATCTAAATGAGGTGTATTATACATTGTATTGTAATTCATATGTAAATAGCTGAAAATGTAATTAAACCCTTCTTTTTTTGCCTTCTAAATTGCTTGTGTTTGTGTTTTTTATTATCATTTTTTTGCGAATCGTCCCTTATTTGCTTTAAGATGGCGAGTTGAGAGTTGTGCTTTAACTGGACACCATTATGCACGCCGCAGCACTGAAGCACTTAGGGCCTCGCCGAGATAAACGCAGGCTCCCGTGGGATCGTAAACACGGCCGGCGATTTCCCACCCGAGTGCTGACTCTCAGGAATTGACCCGCCTGAGAAAGAGTGATGGAGAGAGAGAGACAGTGGGGGCAAATGGAGTGCCGTCCATTATAAAACGATTTAACATTAACATTAAAATCATGCTCAGGTGAGTCCATGGTCCTGCTGTAAAGCTCTCTGGATGTTTAACAGCTATCGGCAGTCATTAATAAACACTCAGAGATCTGGCTAATCCTCAAAGGAAGGTCTCTGACCTCCCCAGTCACCCTGATCACCCCCCTCCACACACACACAGAGTAGGCCTAGAGAGATGATGACATCATTCAGGGAAAGTGAAATATACTGCATGACCCAGTAGGCTGCAGTGTTTTGGCTCCACCTAGCGGCCTGAGCATGTAGCTTCAAATAAAAGTGATAGGAAAATGGTATTCTGATTTACAACATCGTTTTATTCTTCTTTAATGCCACCCTGCCCTCATTATACAACAAAGAGAGGGAGTGAGTTATAGGCAGCACTGTGGCCTTGCACCTCCAGGGTCCAGGTTCGATTCCCATATAGGGTCTGCTTTATTTCTGCGCATATTCCCCCCCACACTTGATGGGTTTTCAATCACAGTCCAAAGACATGCAGATTAGGCTAATCAGAGTTCCCAAGTTGGCCGTAGTGTCCATGTGTGTCCTGTGATTGGCACCCCCCCCCCCTGTGAGTACGCCACCTTGGGCTTTAAGGCTCCCGTGTCTCCCTACTGGCTAATGTGTCAGTAATATCTAGCTTGTAGTGGATCTTTAAAGCGGGTGAGCTGCGATAGCAGAAGAGCAGATCAGGTTCCCCTACTAAAAACAAGAATGTGTGGAGGTGGGCACAGAGTATTTTGGGTTTTTAAGATGTAGATCGATTTGCAAGCAAACAGAGAATTTCATAGACGAATAAGGGATCATAAAGATAAGTCTAGGAAGCAATGGGTAAAGATCACATGGTCTGTCCTATTAAGAAGGGAAGCACATGAAGCGATGCAGCCATCATGCATAGTGTCCAGTGTACAAGCCCCTGGAGACAGTGTTATGCTCTGGGGTTGATTCAGTCGCTCAGGGCTAGACTCAGAAGAGTTAAGTGGCAATAAAATGAAGACAGCTGACCACCTGAATCACCAACACATCACATCTATGGAGGGTTTCCTGGCCATATTCCAGGACTCACAGTGTGCAAGAGTGATTCTGCAAGTATGAGGAATTATACTTGAATAGGAATTAAATAATAACCCAGCCATATTCAAAGTTTATGCTTCTATTACGTCAATTACACACTGAACTAATTAAACATAAGCAAGCTTAAACAGTTACAGATGATTATCCAAATGAAGCTATTTAACATCAGGATATTTTACTGCTGAAACACCATTTAAACCCCAGACAGCACTGAGGGAACAAAACAGCAATAAATAGCTTATTAAAATTTGGTACATTACATTCTGACTATAATATATAGATGTGTTCAACCAAACATGGCAAGATTTCAAATTCCTTTGTTTAATTTAAAATGGTTCAGAAAGCATTCGATCTGAAGCAGGTACAAAAATACTGCAGGAACATATCAGAGACGGTGCCGAGGATTTTTTTCCCCCCAAAACCAACAAAGCTTTTTATTCCTGTTCAGTAAAATGTGTTTTGTTGCAAAAGCAAAACAGACAAGTCTGATTTATTCCAACTCAGTGGAAGGAGAACAGATTCTCTCGGAGTTAAACATCCAACCTGCGTATGATACAGTATTTTCACAGGTGCAGCTTCATTTATGCTTCAAACTTACACACACACATGATGCAGAAACAAATCAGAAACGAATATCCCTTAGCTGCACTCATGATGAAATTTACAGATATGAGAGAGAGAGACACACATCCGCCTCACAGAGGAACCAGGACGGGGGTTTCTGAACATAACTGAAAAGTTAAAAATAAAAACAAACGACATCTGGCGCTCCTTGTGTGTAAGAGACTGAACCATTTTGTGCCTCGGCAGGTCCAAATTGGAAGGAAAAACAAAGACAGGTGGAATAAAGTGACTTAAATGAAACTTAAAAAGGAATGACACAGATATTACAAGAACAACTCAGGAGGGAGAATTACTTTAAAAAAAAAAAAAAGGAAAAGAGAGAAGACATCATTTAACAGAGTAAAATGTTGGATTAGTTCTTCACCGTCTGCCTCCACTGCCACAGCTCGCTAATCACCTGTGGAGGGGAGCACATATTTAGTCACACATGCGACAATACATTAATATAAAACTCAATTCATTTTTATGAGATTTGATTTATCAGGATTAACGCTATTGAACTTCAGTAAATACCTTTGCGTCAGTTACTTTGAAGCCGTTCTTCACATAGTTCTCAAACTTGGGCTGAAGTTTGGGCAGCGCCACGCCCTGCAAAACAAAGCGTTTAAACATCACACTTTACATAGAAAAGAAAAAACTATGGGGGTGGAGCTTAAGCACAACCTTCTCTCACAGGCAACATTTAATCAAGTCGAAAAAGCCCAAACACCTTTAAACTTCAAGGCACAAAAAACCCAGGAAGTTAAACGTCTGATTTCACTCCGCTTTCTCTGCTACACTTAATTATTCCTTTGTCTTAATCAAATAATGTTCGTTATCGGATAAATCTTCCCACTTTTGTCTGTGCACAGGTACCACCTAGTGGACAGAAAGCGTTTCTTGACCAAACCGCTCAATTAATATTCCCAGCTTTCTTTTCATGTTTAATAATTCGATATACAGCTGGACTTCAAACGAACAGTCAGAAGCTGAGGTGATGCATAGCCCCGCCTCCAAAAAATAAATCACATCCGTCTCCATCAGACTGCAATATTTAAGCGCCGCCCCTCCTTGGACATGCAACACCAAGCATCAGGATTGATCTTAAGGGTCTTAACAGTCGCCAGCTCAGCGCCGCATTTCCCATCTCACCTCAGCCGCGAGTCATAATGTCGGCTGCTGACTCCATTAATTACCACCGCAATTAGCTAACAGCGGAGACCATTATGTCTACACAGATTAATAAATAGCTTTAATCACTTCTCATTACGCTAAGATCCGTCAGCTAAATGATTTCCGCACCTGAGCTGAACAACTGCAAACGTACGCTACGAGTGGTGGACCCCCACCGCCTCTTAAAAAAAAAAAAAAAAGAGTTTTGAAGGCTCGATTATTAGAATTCAGATTAATTCACCTCAAAGATATTTTATTATACGCTCAACAAGAGCTGCAGCCTTTCCAAAACTTAAAAATAAATAAATAAAGCCGGATTCGAGTTCTCGGAGATTGCTGAGAAACACTGGATGATGTATGAAACTGAATTCATAATCAGACACGGCTGAGGTTCATTTACAGTTAAAATGCTGCCTGGTGCACACGGGAACGAGAAACTGTTAGAAGTGGGTTTATATCATATAAACATCGATAAAATACATGAAAAAAAAAAATTATAAAAAAGTACTTTTTTTGCTGATTGTGCAAGAAAAAAAACAAAAAAACAAGTAACACCAAGTTCATGCGGAATGCATCTCCATGCATGGTACATGCTAGTCAGTGTTAAAGCGCACCTTCTCCACGCTAGCCATCATCTTGGCCTTGATCTCAGGGATGCCGAGGGGCGTTTGAGGACTTTTGGGCGTCTTTGGGCTTTTGGGCGTTTGTGGCTGCTTCACATTCTTCTTGCCAGCGTCTGGTGTTTTCGGGTTCTGTTTGAAGAATAAAGAATTAAGGCCAGTCCCTGGTTAATGAGCCATTGCCGTAGAAACGATAAGCGCGCACACAGTGATGTGACCTAATCCACCAATCACAACCCAGAATCCAGAGATGTAATTAAACACACCTGTTTGGGCGCCGGCGTGCTGGACTTGCCGTTCTGTGCGGGAGTCTGTGGCTTGGCTGCAGGTTTCTTGGCCTGAACCAGAAACAGACGTTAACCTCACACACAAGTCTCCCTTTAAATCAATCATGACACACAAACACCAACATTTCACACACACCTTCACAGGCGTCTCCTCTTCGCTTTCCTCCTCGTCTTCATCATCTTCCTCATCATCCCTGCAAAAAAGATCCAGACCCATATTTATAAAAAATAAATAAAAATAATAAAACTCGTCCCCACAAAGTAATCTGTGGTAAACACACTCAGATTAAATGCACTCACTCTTCATCATCCTCCTCGTCATCTTCGTCCTCCTCTTCCATCTTCATCTTTTTCTAAATAAGACGAAAGCAAAAAGATCAGACTGAAGAACAGTACTCAAACACCAACCCAGTGAGAATAATGAGCGAGATTATTCAACACTCACTGAGGGTTTTGTGGCAGCCGGAGCTCCTCTCTTAACAGCGCTCTTCATCTCCTCCTCCTCTTCCTCATCATCTTCATCAAAAGACTGGTCTCCGCTCATCACTACAACAACAAGAGCAAAGTTTCAGCATTTCAGGAAAAAAAGACAACTTAAGGAGTTTCACCCAGAATCAAAAATGATGTCACCATGGCACAAGGGGACGGAGCTTCCAATAGGGTCAGATCATAACCCTTAATTATTTAAGCAAAACATGAAACTCCTGCATAGCACGTTAGTCAAAACTTCAAGTATCATGAGGTTCATGTGAGAACTGATTACAAGTGATGGATTAAGAAAATTCCAGCCTGATTTAACTTGAAAAACACAAAGTCTACTTACTGATGAGGTGCTGGCCGCTGATGTGAACCGGACCAGATCCGGTACGCAGACGGAAAATTACAGGAGGGCTGATCTCAAAGCCACCCAGGCACACCTGAAACACAATTTGGTTTCAGAAAAATTCAACTTCAAAAACACAGGTCGAGCGGATTAACGAGCTGCGGTGAGAAACACTCACACTTGGCATGGTGGACGGCTTCAGCGTGGCCAGCACGGCTTTGACTTTTTGACCCTCTGAGTCCTGGCCCTCGACTTCCACCACATTCAGCTCATCCTTGGTGGCTGGATCAACGCACGCCTGCAGGGATAAACTAGAGCTTAATTTTTTTTAATTAAACCATTAAATTTTTTCCAACAAGTCCAAAAATTCCCACAAAACCAACAGCTGTTCACATAAAAACCGGTAAGAGCACAGAATCAAATGCAAATCAAATTGTGAGGTTTACTGTGCAATGGCAAACACCTTCATGAGCCCCCCCACCCCAAAAAAAAACCCACACACCCCTAGCATGGTGCAACATTTCACCTTTAACTCAAGAAATTTCAGCTGCTAGAATCAGAGGGGAAGACTTGGTGATGGCAGGGGGCGGGGCCAAGGTGAGTGTGGTTAGTGGCGAAGGATTCACATCTGAAGAGGATGTAGATTACTGACTGTTGCTGTGTGTCAGGTTTTTATCTCCAGTTTAGCATTTTATTGCCTTTCCTTGATAATTTTTTTTTGGTTTCATCAACAAAATTAAAGATATTTCATAAAGTATTAATATTTATTACCATGATTGTTAGTTACCACATCACAAAACATCAAGCTAAATTTAAAAGCTTATATACAAATAAGAGCTATAGCGGTACCTCAGCATGCGTATATATAAAAATGTTAGATTGTATGCTGAGGTATCGCTGTAGTGCGTAATTGTGACGGAGTAATAAGATTCATTGCTTTAACAACCGAGAGAAAGCTATTATCAAAATACAGTACATGTTTAGTTGAGGTCATACGTGCATGATGTATTGCTGGAAAATATATATTTAAAGGCTGATGTTGCACAAGGTCTTTTGGGCACATGAAAGCATAAAATCTATGACGGTGTATCTATCAATCCTGTGGAAATGTCACATTGTAGGTCTCTAAACTGAATTTTGCCCCCCGCCCCCCAAAAAATTTTTTTAAAGAATTGCTCAGTGTTGCATCTCTCGCTCTCTCAAACACACACATTAGGCATTAAACACAAATGTATGCACAACAAACTGGTCAGATGAAGTGACAGAGTATAAAACACGCACCATCCTGACAGACAGCTGATGCTCAAAGTCATCATCCTCGGGGTTGAACGTCACTTCCTTCCCCTGCTTCAGCTCGCAGCCTACGAAACAGTTAAACGCAAGCATCATGTTAGCATAGCACAAAACGCAGATAGTGCTGATTTTATTTAAGTTATGCATAGAATACAGAAAATGTGTGACCAAACAAGCTAATTCTCAAGATTATGCAAAATGGAAGTTTCCAATCTTGCTTCAATTAAAATTTCAAGCTGCTGACTTCAGCCCTTTGAGAGATGACTTCATGTGTAGCCCCAAAAATGTCAATTTTTTAATCGTTTAATATACAAGCTATTCATATTTCCTGGGTACAAGTATTAATGCTATAATTGGTGCAAGCTTATAGAAACACTTGGCCTGTAAAAATTGTTGCTTAAATAGTTTTTTGGTAAAAGTTTTAAAAAAGAAAAATATCTGGAGTGTTTGTAACCATGTCAAATTCATGTTGAAATATCTTAGTTTTGCATTTTAGAACTTTTCCTTCAGGTTTGTCTTTTCATGTGAATTCTAAATTTGCCAAGTTTCTTCTGAACGACAGTTAAGTTAATCAAAAGAGATATATAAAGTTACAGTAAAGGCATAAAAAGGGCACGAAATCGTATTTAGCAAATGTGTTTCTGATAAAAATATAAATGCGTACATATTTACACAAAACCGATCACCAACAGTAGCATGTTTTGGCCGTTAGAGAACCTAAAGCTCGTCACACGTGGAGTTCTACCTCCACGTGCTCGCGCGCATGTGCGCCATCTCGCGACACGAGCACGACCCGAACGAAACTCCTTGAATATTATTTTATTATTTAAGTTAGGAAAATTTAAATAGGAATGATATTTAAGTTAGGGGGGGAAAACAGTGAAAAGAAAGGTCACAATTATTATTAATAATCAAACTTGGCACAGACTACGTTCAGACGCGCACGAGCACTACTTATCGTGAACAATTATTTTGTAGTTATTCGTTTTAAAACAAACACGCACACAATATAAGTAGTAATCGTCACACCGCTATCTACACGCACACATTTATTCCTGACACACTTGAGACGAGATGATTTCAGGTGAAAGAGCTCTGAGGCCACACCACCACCACCGCCGCCGCCATTTTGAAAAACGTGTGCGCGCGTGTGGAGAAAAACGAGCGACCTATACCAGCGAACCCGATCTAAACGTGTTACAGTCTGTACTCAATACTCAGTTTTTTTATTTTATATAAACCCTGATTAAAACCGAATTCTGATGAATTAAATAACTCTGAGACGCTGAAGAGTATGGACCTCGGCGCGAGCTAACGGTTCTCTCCTAGCTAGCTGAGGGAAAAACAAGTAAAATCTTAACTTCAACATAAAACCCAGGATTAAGGCCGCTGGTTTGTATCGTACAAGGAGAGGAGAAATAAAGACAGGGTTACCATAAAGGAAGGTCTGAGGGCCCATCTGCTCGGCGTCCATTTCTGCTTGCTGTGAAACTCGTGTGAAGAGCCGGTGGAGTGAGGACTCTACGGAGCACGAGGAGGGTTACGCAGCGTCCACGCGCCCCCTTTATGGGCGTGTCAAGGGACTGACCAATGAGCGGATGATAAAGAGGGAAAAGAGGCGGGACTAGTGGAGAAATCAGTAGGAGAACTTGTTTCTGATTGATTTTATTCACATTTTTATTGTGACCCCAAAAAATGGAAAGATGAGATAGAATAATAAGATGAAAATATAGATGGATTTTCCTGAAATAACAGAAGAGAAAAAATGCACTAAAATATTGAAAAAAAAATATATATATACAGTTACAATAAAATAGAAACATATGGAATGTATCAAGTAAAATGCACAATGTATAAAATTTATAAATTATATGGAGTGTGTAATGATCGTGAATGTTGTTATTCAGAATTTTTGTTTAATTTTATTAGGGTCCAAGCACTATGACATCATCCCTATGAGCACTATTAGTGTGCGAAAGGCCCTCTTGTTCCTCTTATTTTTTTACTTTATTTTATAATTTTATTTTACTTAAAAATGCAATTTTGAATGATTTTAGTGATTATCTATGTTTAATAGACAATGGCTTATTTGTGTCATTGTCTATGTATAAACAATGACACAAATAAGAAATACAAGACATACGCAAAACATAAAAACATAGGATTTAAGTATTTTAAGGTGCAACTTCAGAAGACTAAAGGCTTGTGGATAAAAACTATTTGTAAGACTTTTTGTCCTTGAGTTCACACTTCTGTATTATTTTTTAGATGGCAGTAATGTGAGCAGTAATTGAGCTGGTGGTTACACTTTCGACTATACATAACTGGAAGTCATGCCAAATTTCTTCAACTTTCTTAAGAAGTATAGTCGTGGCTGGGATTTCCTCAGGAGCTGGTGAGTATTGCGGCACAATGTGAGGTCCTCACTGATGTTTATTCCAAGGAATTTAAAAGTTTTTACATTAAATTCAGATTTCAAATTCAAATTTGATTTGTCACAAAACCATATAGAATATGATATGCTGTGAAATGCTATCATGGACAAACCTGCAATGACACTGTATCCAAATACAAACACTTCAGTATGGACGTGGTCCCCCTTTTGCAGCTATAACAGCTTCTACTCTTTTTTGGATGGCCGTTTACAAGATGGAGCCTATCCCAGAAGACTTATGGCTTGATACAGGTACACCATGGACAGGGCACACATACATACATACACAGGGGAAATTTGGGAACACCGATTAACCTAATCTGTATCTAATCTTTGGACTGTGGGAGGAACCTGGAGTACCCAGTGGAAATACACCAAACACAGGGAGGATGTGCAAACTGCATGCCCACAGACCCAAGGCAGGAACTGAACACAGACCCTGGAGGTGCAAGGCGAAAGTGCTAACCCATATGCCACGGTGCTGCCTATACAATGTTGCACATAATATTATAATTAGGAAATGAGATTTAAACAAATAAACAAATAAACAAACCCGATTTATTTGAAAATTACTCAGACATATAATAATAATAATAATAATAATAATAATAATAATAATAATATGGAAAGGATTATCAGAAAAGCCATAACCATGATTTATTAATTAAAGAATATGTGTAGTGGAATTAATTATAGTAATAAATGAACAAAGACACTATTTTAAAGAGATTCACATTTTTTATTCCCAACATCTGAGTAAGATGAAGCATTATACAGCATTAAAAGATTCCTCATATCTGTCTTTCTTTCTCACCGTATAACTCTTTGTGTGGCGATTAACCTTTTTTTATGAGTAACAATATAAATGTAATAACTTAGAATGTACAGTATATATTGTTTGTAAACTAAGAAAATGAATGAAAAAAAATACTGAGCTGGATTGTCACTAAGTGGAATAAATTGAGCACACCAATCATAACGCTTTATCTCTGTACACAAACAGACAGACAGACAGAGACAGACATACAGACAGACAGACAGACAGAGAGCAGAACAAACAGAAGACACAGAGGATAGTCATAAGCATTATCATGAATACACAACAAGGCAAGACATCCAAATATAAATTTTACCCAATTCCAACTGTAATACATAAAACATTAAATCATTTAATGCATTAATCAACACATCAGGCTTGTATATTATATTACATCAGCCAACTTTCAAGTAACTGAAGGTTAAAACATGCAAAACTCTTAGTGAACAGTAAGTCACTGTCATGAGATGCAGTTCACGTCCTTCTCAGGTAGATGGAGTCCTCGAGTCGTAGCTTCAAAGCTTGAACGCAACAAGGTCGACCTTGTTGTCGATTTGTAGCAGTTTAAAAAGTTTGTAAAATGAGAAGCAATGGTAGGAGACATCTGAGCATTTAAAAAGTCTGAGACAGCCAATTTTAGTTGTAGAGCGACACAGAGAAGCAGGGGTTCGTATGCTCGCTTTTCTTCTCTTTCTCAGGCAAGCAGGGATTCCATGGTGTCCGTCTGGTCATCAGCCGTCACTGAGTGTTGGACAGTACATAATCATAATTGGCTGGTCACTGTGATAGTGTTAGTTTGTAGCTAATTAAATTTGTATTGAGAGCGAGAGTGCCGATCCAAACACATAAGCTATGTTCACATATAAACATTCCAGAAATCATGTGCATATAGTTAAATATTTGTTTTTCTTCTGTCTCTATGTGTTTTGTCTTTCATTGATACCCACTCTCCCTTGCTCTCGCTCTGTGTGTTTGTGTTTCTTACATCACATTTTCGAAAAGCTGCATGGATCTCATCATGGTTTCATCCTGAAATGAAGCAGAAAAGAAATGCAATGATTATTTATATAAATAAAAGAAAGGTTTTGTGTGTACATTAGTCAGAACTTGCTCCTTTAATTATATCTTTGATGTCTGTATGTCTGTCCAGCCAGATTTTATCACAGCATCACACAGAAAATTTTAAATTAATGAAACTTTCCAATCCTATGGTATTTGCCAGAAGTTGAACCTGTGCCAGAAATGAAATCAATGTTGAGTAGAAGGCAAGTTATGAGCAGTTATGTGTCAGATGCTGATCAGCTTATTTTTTAATTAACGTTTTAACTATTTCTACAAACTCTTTACCCGTCAACAACAGGTACATACACTAGTATATAAAAATTAAATTCAATAACAGTTAAATTCAGTACAGTTCCACTGTGATTATGCTCCATCTAGTGGCAAACACAAATATTCATGTTCAAACATTCACTTTATCATTAAAAAACCAACACTTATCAAACACGCATACTTATCACACACCACCGTTTATCATCTAACACCTATATTCATCACCAGACACCTACACGCACCTACACTCACCATCAAACACTTACTCATCATCAAACACCAATATTTATCATCAAACATCTTTACTGTGCATCAAATGCCTGTACTCTCCATCAAACATCATTTATCATCAAACATATTTACTCAGCATCAAATAACTATATTCATCATCAAACGCCTATACTCATCATCATACACCTATACTCATCATCAAACACCAACATTCTCCAACAATCCCTTATATTTAGCACTATACATCAACATTTACCAGTGTATTGTCTTTATAAATTCCAATAATAGACCTGGCAAGCCAAACATACAGTAGATGGATGTGTGTTTAAGCTTCACATCAAGGTTTAGTGATGTCTGATTGCAAATATTACATACTGTGATCTGAGTTAGCTTCAGGATGCTGATGAGAACCGGTACTTACTTCCTGGCACGCTAGGATAAACTCTTCCAATGTCACAACACCGTCTTTGTTCTTGTCCATTTTCTGTGGAATAAAAAATAACTGATTTCATGCAACAACCAGTGTTTATGTTGTTGTGTTTATGATAGTATTATTATCCAGGTTGATTAACACAAACCTGGAAGAAAGCATCTACATGCTGCTTGGGCACATCTCCTTTCAGAGCAGGGTAGGTGTACTTCCCCATCATGTTGTAAATGGCCTGCACAATCTCCGTCATCTCCTGATTTAAAAGCAAGAATATGTCATGTAAATTTCTAATCGGACTTTCAGCAGTTCAAGATAGACAGGTAACTACTAACACTGCTAATATCACAAATGCAGTCTTGATTTGGTTTATCAGTAACTGTTTTGATATTCATCTTTCTTGCTTAAGACAACATGATTTAATATTATAAATTATTTTCGAAGCCAAGGAGCGTATTTTGTGACATTCAAAATTCAGGTTATTTCTTAGATTTTATACCAAGATAATTAAATATCTTTATGCTTATCTTAATTATGACAAGCATTATTAATTGAAATTGAATTTTTGTCACTCACTTCTTTGCTGATGAACCCATCTCGATTGATGTCGTACAGATGAAAAGTCCACTCCAGTTTTTCTTGGACTGTTCCCCTCAGGAGAATGGACAGACCCATCACAAAGTCCTAACAGAGAAAATATTATAATTTAAATCATAGACAAATGATCATTGTGTCGATGATTAAATCATTGTGAATAAGAAGTAGAGATTAGTGAGTGTGTTTTTTTGTTTTTTTTTACTTCAAACTTTATGGAGCCATTATTCGTTGTGTCAAATGCATTAAACAGGTAGTGAGCATACGTTGAGGCATCTGAAATAAAGAAAAGAAAGATTTTTAGTTATTTACACACAAAAAAGTAGCTATTTAATGACATTTAGTGGCGATCAATGCAGGAAATCTTACGGCTTTTATCACCCTAACTTCTGTATGAGTTATAGGATTTGCTAATTGAGTTTCCATAAAATTCCTAGCACATCATTTGCTCTTTTCAAATAAACTTTGAGGAAAGTTTTGAAATTATAGTTAGCAAGCATGTATAATGGTTTCCCTAGCTATGGATAAATCTTTCACACAAACAAGGAAAATGTCAACATTTACTTCAAGAATATGGACACATACCTTAAAAACAATATTTATGCCAGAAAAATGCCACAGTTACATGAGGGATATCAACAAAAAATACACACTTATTTACCTCAGAAACATTCCAATCTCATCAGAAACACGAACATTTACCTCATAAAAGGCAATATTTACAGTAGCTTGATAGAATCAACATTTACCCCAGGAACATCCCCATATAATAATTTCTATGTAAAGAAAACCAACATTTACCTCAGATTTTTCATTATCTAATTTACCTCAGGAATATTCCAATCAACATTTACCTCATGAACATCACAACATACCTTAGAAGTAATATTTATGGAGAAAAAAACAACATGTACCTCACAAGGCAAATATTGGCTTTTTCTGGGATAAATGTTTCTGAGAGGATTGTGATGTTCTCGACGTGAATTGACATTTTTTCTGAGGTAAATATTGGTTTTCTTGAGGTACATGTTGTTTTTCTCTCCATAAATAGAGCACTCCCAAAAATGTAGTCAATACACTCCAAAAAATGCTGGGTTGTTTCTGTAAAGACATTGTTTGGCTGTTCACGCTGGGTCAAAATTCTGGGTTATTTCGGGTACTTTAAACACATTGTTGGGTTGACTCATGCTTGGTCAAATGAGATGTAGTGGGTCATTTACAAATGAACACCTGGCTGTGTTATTTTGACCCAACAACTGGTTTATTCTTTATTTCTGCAAAATGTTCGAAATATTACTGTTATTTTGTCACAAAGAGTAGTTTTAAGAGTTGTTTAAGCAAGAATGTATGTGTGTACAGATCAAAAAACCTCCATCGGTTATTAAAAATAGTGTCTATTTAAAAAATTGCCTGAACAATTTTGGAGATTTGAGCTCCAGGCAAAACGGGTGCTCCGCGCTCATGTAGCCGCCCAACCTGACCTTGGGAAGAACTTCTGAAAACTACCGCTGGCTGTGGTGTCTCTGCAGTGGTTAAAACAGCAGATTTATTTTATTTTGTGTATTTTTAATAGCCAATCTTTGATATAATACGGTTATGGTATAATATATTGCGGCTGTGAGACGCATCCTGTACGCTGCGTTCCATTTGCACTATACCCGGAGTCCTCAAACCCTCGAGTGTGCACTTCCAAGTCAAATCTTTGCTTTTTTTGAATTGAGACACGGCATGAGGAACTTTCTGGATTCTTCACTGCTGAAGCGAGGGGCACGAGGCCACTTAAAGCTGGCAGTATTTTATGGTAAGTTAATATACATTTTTACCTACATTTTAAATGTTGTAGTTGTGGTAGGAGCTCATTTCCATGTTTATTCGCTTTTCCACCTTTTTAGTCGCACTTTGATATGGGGGTGAGGGGAGTTACCATGTTTTTATATTGGTAAAGTTATATTATACAGTTGGTTTATTCTTTTGAGAACTTTCTGGATTCTTCACTTCTGACTGGAGCATGCTCAGAGCACTCAGTATTTTATGGTAAGTTAATGTGAATTTTTACTTATTTTTTTAGTAAGTTGTGGTAGGAGCAAGCATATTTTATTGTTAAAATTAAATGCCTTGAGATGGGGGTGTGGGGTTAATATTTTTTTCTTACTTTATTTTTTATTATTTAAAAAATTAGAATGCATCATCGTTAAAATTAAAATGCAGATTTACAGGGGCCTCTTGTTTTTATTGTTTTACAGAGTATGTTACATTTATTTAATACTTGATCATATAGTTTTGTGTGACATTTTTGTAAAAATTGAGTTATTCACATTTTCTTATTCTGTGACAATCTATTTACATTATGTGAAGTTGTGTACATGATGGGTCTTTTTTGAAAATCAAATGGAATGTATCAACCCAGCAAGAGTGTTAATTTTACGCACTGGTCGGGTCAAATAAAATAACCCAACACTTTAACATTTAACCCAGCTAGAGTGTCAGTTTAACCCACTAGTTTTGTCAGATGAACCACCCAGAATTAAATGGTACAACTCAGCACTTGGGTCAAAACAACCCAGCGTGTGCTCTGTCCAATAGTGACCCAGCGGCTAGGTTAAGTTTGGGTTGTTTTTTAACCCAACAGTTTTTAGAGTGTACTTAGAGTGGTCTTAATTCAAGAGACATACATATCATAAAAGTGTCCCATTCATAGGGAATCTTCTTGTAGACACAAAGTTCTTCATTTATATCTCAGTGGCTGTAGCTTGTTACAGTAATTTGGGTATAAAACAACTTAATTTCTGGAGTAAAAAGTGAATAGATGCTGTACCTCCATGAGGGAAGAACTGTGCGTAGATGTGTTTAAACGTCTCCTCATTCACTACTCCACTCGGACACTCCTAAGGAAGCACAATGGAAGAATAGATCTTTTTTCCCACTTGTGTTGGCAAACATTTATGTTTTGTTGGTGTGTGTGGGTGTGTGCATTATAGCATGTAATCGCCTGGCGTTATGACATATGGCTCCCAAATGTATTCACTGCAGGTTGCTGCAAACAGATTAGCAACAAGAACAACAGGGACTGTTTAACTGCTCATTTTTTTTCAAAGACAAATACAGTATTGCAGAGTTTCTGGTCATCTGATGTAAAATTTTCTTTACATCAATTTAGCTTGTCTGTTTCAGATTAACTTGTTACCAACATTGATATTTAGGTGGTTATGTGGAAACTTTCCTGATCAATAATGTTGATGGTTTTAAAAGAAACTTGAGCTCAGTATGGTATACAGTATAAGTTCTTTAGTTTGCTTACACAAGATAATTGCTCTAAGAGTAAAGATTTAAATTTAATTAGCTTAATTAAATTAATCACAAGAATTTCAGCTAAAATCACATTTTTTCCTCAGAATGAATAGAACACAGCCATTCCACCTTGTCTTCAACTGTTTCACATTTTTTAGGGTTAAAGTTTCCTCTACATGACATTGAGACTGTATAGAAACTGAAGTGCATTATCACTCAAACATACTCCTTTTTTTCTTTTCTAGCATCCCTTCTTTCTTGCTTGTCGATTCAAGTAAAAAATTAGACACAAAGTGTAGAATAACATTTTGAACAGAATTTGGATCCTTGTTATGACCCTAATGGTTACTAGAGCTGTGAATCATAAACTCCTGATTCGATTCAGTTCGTTTTTTGGGCATTACGATTTTAAGTTTGATTCTATAGCACTAATGTTTATTGTCTAATTTGTCTCAGGCAGACATTTTTCTATATTGCAAGTACAGTGGAACCTTGGATTGCGAGTAATGTGGTTTCCGAGTGTTCCGCAAGACGAGCAAAGATTTTAAATAAATTTTGATTAAAAAACGAGCAAGTGTTGGTTTTTACGAGTGCAGCGTATCATGTATCACGCATGGGGCTCTTATTTTGACACCGAGTGTCACTCTTGCGCTGCGGAATTGTGGGTAATCGTCTCCCCTGCTCCCGTGGGCCTTAGTGCTCGGCTCTTACTGGTATAATCAAAGTCTCCCTCTGTGTTTCAGCGTCTCCTATGTGTGTGCGTGCCCGTAATTGACACAGACACACAGACACACACACACACAGACACACGGACACACACTCTTTTCACTCCCCCTCCCCGGCTTCACTCACGCACACAGAAACTCCGCTCTGTGGCGATTGTTTTCAAAGGTAAGGTGCGTGCTGGCTCATTTGTTTTCTTTTTTTTTTACTTTACTTTACACTCCAATGTCAGAGAGATTTCTTTTTTTTTCCATTAAAATGGTGCTTCCATTGTGTGTGTGTTTGTTGTGAAACTTAGGAGTGTGTTACTGTGTAAAATGAGGTGTGGGAAGGGGCTAATTCCACACACACACACACACACACACACACACACACACACACACACACACACACAAAGATGGCGCCTGCACGCACAAACGGAAACACTTATCTGTTGTGATTTATTTTTTACTTTTTTTTAAAGGTAAAGTGTAGGTTAATCTGTTTTATTTTCACTTTATAGATTGTATTAATTATTTTTATGTATTTATTTTTTTGGGCTGTGGATCGAATAATTTGAATTTTCATTATTTCTTATGGGAAAATATGATTTGATTTACGAGTATTTTGGAATACGAGCCTACTTCGGGAATGAATTATGCTCGTAATCCAAGGTTCTATTGTATTAAAAACTAGTCAAAGTATCAAATAAGCATTGAAATGCTACATGATGTAGCTTGTGTTGTTGATTGAATGTCATGTTTTGAACAAAGCCATAATCTTTTCTTTTTCAAATCTTCTGCCCCACACTCCATACCAGGAGGTGGCATTAATGCTCCAACTGCTTATAAACTCAGAAAGAGAAGATGTGACACTCTCATAAATGTGAATATTTTATGAAGATGGATGCAGTTTGTATTTACTGCAAAATCTGTGGTATATTTTTTAAGGATTTCCTAAATACTAAACCAGCCATTCACAACTAAACAAGGCTGCGGTCCAATCTGAAATATGAAAATGTTCTGCGGCCCACCCAAACCTTTAATCACAACTCTGATCAATATCAGAAACTGAGATAAATTAAGAATAACACATCATTTAAAGCTGGTTACTTTTCAAATGAAAATACACCTACATACACCTTACAAAATGTAAAATTAAAAACTTGTTATAAATGACATGGCCCACCTGCACTACCATCACTTTGGGAAACACTGTTCCACACCATTTAACACTGCGAATTGTTAATCAATTCTGAATTGAAAACTGACTCATTGATTCAATTAACCAAATTGACTGATAAAAAAAATCAATTAAATGGCAAAATCAGTTAAATCACACAACTTTAATGGTTACTGCTCCATTTTAAGTGCCTATTTAATTTGTTCCCTTTTCACTCCTGTACTGGGACCCACGCTCAATTATTCTCACTCAATTATTCTCTATAGTGCTTATCCTGTACAGAGTCCTGAACCTGGAGTCTATGCCAGGGGACTCGGGTCATGAGGTGGGGTACACCCTGGATGGGGTGTCTGGTTAATTTGGTATAGCCGAAAGGTCAACAATCTCCATATCTTTGGACTGTAGGGGAAAACCAGATTACCCGGAGAAATCAACCAAGCATGGGGAGAACCTGCAAACTCCACGCACACAGGGAAACGCAGGGACTCGAGCCCTCAACCCTGGCGGTGCGAGGCCACAACCACTATACCACTGTACCACCTCAGAAAGAAAGGCAATTTATACATAAGATGCTAGAATTATCAAACCACTTAAAAATAAAAATGAGTATTGAATGGCATGACTTACATTTTTAAAACCACGGTAGAGTACTTGAAGCTCCTGCTTGGTAAAATTCGTTTGCGCCTCCAGCTGATCAAGCCCTTCAGGCCGATGACACACCATGGTCATCTCTAACTCATCGTCCACTTTATCTAGAGAGAAGAGAGAGAGAGAGAGAGAGAGAGATCTGTAGGTTTATCTGATTATTGTGTGGGAATTTACGGTCTGTGTTCTCTTTATTCCTGCATATTTTCAAATATGATTAGCTGTCAACATGGTGTAAGTGGAACGAAATATTAGCTCATGCAGTTTCATCATAAAATTCACAGTCACACACACACAAACACAATACCCTGCAGAGATGACGCTCCATCTGAAAAAGGATGGTAAAGCAGGAATCAGAGATGTGAAGAGAAAATTCACCCTGGAATTGAAACCCTACTTGTTTTGTGTCCATTAAAGCTTGAACTAAGCAGATATTCAACGTGACAGGGTCTAATTAACCCTGACTCACTGCTCACTCAATAGGACACTTTATTAAGAGCTTTCTGTGGTTCCTAATCGCTAGCTTCAAATGTCTCTTCCTGTTTGTCTCATTTTCTGACTGAAAGCTGTTTGTTAATGCAGGAAGTATCCTTCTTTTGTGACAAACATCACACTCAGAGTTTGACCTTGAAAAACCAACATACAATACAAAAAGACAAAAAGATAAAAATACAGAAATGCCAGTAAATTAACACTCAGCGCACGTGTCATTTGATTGCATACATTAATTACTGACTGCATTCTAGATGTTAATTACCTATTCCGTAAAAAGGGGGCTGATGCTGACGCAATACCCCAGTGGGTCCCACATGATGGACAAGCTGTTCTTTCTGTGTCGGATTATCCTCAAGGTGATTAAAGCACTTATGGATGTGCTGTTATATAAAAATAATCAATACCACCCATTACTTTCCTACATTATTTTACTACAAATTGCACAGTATGGACTGTTTCATGAATGCTGTTTTTTAAAAAATGTTATTTTATAATTTCATTTTAAGATTTTTGAAGATCTCACAGGTGAATGTAAGCCAAGGATAATAAACATGAAACTCTTCAGTTCATTAACTTAATAATCCCAGAGGCACAAAGGTGAAATTTACAGCAATCATAAAAACCTGATTGCTGTACTATAAATAGTTTGATAAATATCGACAATAGATTAGAAGAAAAAAATCCTGAAGTGTAATATGAAATTCTGAAATATTAAATCGTTTTTCCTTTTTGAGTGTAATAAAGTTTCTTAACTCTTACAAACCCATGCTGTA
This sequence comes from Clarias batrachus, assembly GCA_003987875.1. Classification (NCBI taxonomy): domain Eukaryota; kingdom Metazoa; phylum Chordata; class Actinopteri; order Siluriformes; family Clariidae; genus Clarias; species Clarias batrachus. The sequence continues at coordinate 64,594 of QMIH01001309.1, read as the reverse complement.
GACTAATCATGGTAATAAGATTGCATCTTTACAATTGATTCCATGAAGTATACAATAAACTGGACCAAGAAAGCCACGCTGTCAGATGGAGCCTCTAAGCTACAGTGTTTGTTTCTCCAGTCCTACGTTAAATCCCGGCTTCTCACATCGCTTGGATGTTTCCAACCTCAATTCTAATCCCTCCATCTGCATCCCTCAGCTTCTGTTACCATAGAGACGCCTCCGCCGCCCTCAGCATCCACAGCCAGTAAACAGTAATCGCATACAACAGCTGGGTATCAGACGCAGAAGTCGTTAACGAGGAACGGCACGGCGAGTCTCATGATCCTTTACACACCGGCGCTCGGTTGGGCCTCTTGTCAGGTCCCACTGATGTGCGGTTGCTATTCCCATCAGGAGATCAGCATCTCAACGGGTTTCGGGATTAGCTGAGATTCACCATCAGCTGTATAATTTAACCCTCTGTGTGGTTTTGTCAATTAGATATGACATAAAGAAAAAGATATTTTAAAACCTCACCAATTAGCTCTGCCCAGAAAGAATGACCGAAATGACAGAAAATTTGTCTTCTTAGCAAGTGTTGCTTTGTATCTTTTGTGAACCCTTTCATCTGGAAAAAGGAAACAGGATTGCTTTTTATATGAACATTTAAGAAAGTCATTTATTTAATTAAACAACGTTCTTTTCATTAGCACTTGCAGGGAACTGAGAGAAGGGTGCTAGAAAAAAATGTAGCAAATGGAAATGAGGTGAGGATGGAAGAGAGAATTACTTTCAGCTGACAGATCAAGTGGCAAGAACAACACGGATGCTCCTCCTGTTCTTCGGGGAAACCTATCATTTCATTTACATTTATTTTGCTCATTTGTTTAATGCTAATGGGCCTGCGGTTATTATAGCGCAGCTAAGTGATAAGAATTACTGTTCTCATAAAGAAGTACGATGGGAGTGTATTAGAGTTTATACCTTCACTGTATTTGTTTAATTAAACTAATGATCTGGAGATTAAGATTTGCTCTACTGGAGCCGTACCGCACTTCTGATGGGCTAAAATTGGAAATTTAAATTACAACACCTGATGAGGGCTTTAGTCTTTAGACCTAATCACGCATTTCCTAGTCACCATGATTCTCTCTCTCTAACTTCATGTATATTCATCAGGCATGGCTTCATACACTGACTGGCAAAAACAAACAAACAAACAATCAGAAAACAAAAAACTCTCACCATTTGGATTTATATGAGAAAACACTTAACAGGCTTTGATTGAATAATTACTGCAGGGATTAATCAGTTTCAGCTGCAACAATTCTTTTAACTCTAACTGCAGTGAGGAACTTGTTCCTCTATCGTGGAGAAGATGTTTCTGTGTTTCAGAAGGGTAGAATTACTTCTGTGCATCAAGCAAAGACAACAACTAAGGAGATTGTTCAAATGAATGGAATGAGGTTAAGAACAACACCTAAAGGATAGTGCTGAACTATGCTCAGACCTGAGATCACTTAAAAAATGGCAAAAAATGGCGAGCAGAAATCAGAGCTGCGTTCAACCTCCTGAGACCTGGACTGGACTCAACTGTTGTGTACATTGCAATTTCTACTGACTGGAGAACCCGGAGGAAACCCACCAAGCACGGGGAGAACATGCAAGACTCCATGCACACGGAGACGGGAATCGAACCCGGACATGTAGGGAACAATGTATCATTGTACCCAGTAAAGAGACTGATGACTTAACGCTGTGTGCTTGTCCACCACGGCCTCAGTGTGACTCTTCAGAACAGATGCGTCCCGCTGTAGGATGGGAGCACATGGACAAGCTGTCCAATTAAGTGAGTCCTTTAGCCGTAAGATGAACATGCATGAGAGCGTTGTGTCTTGTGGGAATGAGTAAACCTATGTATCGAAGCATTGTATCTTGTTAGAAACAGAACACATGTACGGGAGTATTGTGTTGGTGGGAACAGGATGTTGAAGAAGTGTCATGTGAACGTATATAAGCATGCATCGTAGACGAGACGAGAGCTTTTCCTCTGCAGAGAAACTGCTCAGCTGTATTCTGGAAAGAATAAAGTCTATTGGCCTCAGCATCCCTGGCCTCTGGAGTGGTCTTTACGTCTTCGGGTAATCGTCCCTGAACTAGCCACAACAGTATACATGCCTGTATAGCATTATGCCTGTATGCTATAGTCAATCATCACACTGGCTAGACCTGAGTTTGGAATTCACTTTGGAGCAGCAGTCTGCTAATGTAGGGATGCGCTATATATACGCTAGCTGTTGAATTCTATATTCTGATTGGTCAGGAGTTTATTATCTAATAAAGAACACTTCATTAGATTATGAACCACAGCGATGATGTGTTTGTTCCCCGACGTCTCTTTAATTCAGGAGCTGATTAAAGTTACCAAGTCTTAGCTTGTAGTCGATATTCATTTTCTAATAATCTGGCCATTTTAGTTCCGAACACCTGCCTAGAATTGTTTCTGTCCAAATCCTGGGTTCGAGTGCTCAGTGTTTACCCTCTGGCCAGGTCAAGATCAGGTTTAAACCGGTTTTAGCTGAGATTAGATGACTCGACATGTCAATCTGTACTTAACATCTTTAACACTTGCGGTGTGACTTGCTGCAGGTGTGTGTGTGTGTGTGTGAGGGAGAGAGTGTTTGTGTGCGCTGTGTTGTGTTTGTTCCACGCTCTTCATCCACACTTGTTATTAACACTCTCGTCCTCAGAAACCCATCACCATGACAACCGCGGCTCGGAGCATGTGGACGTTAAGAGTGCCAGGGAACGAGCAGTGTTAAACCGTCCACTCACGTACACACAGGCACACACACACACACTTAACATCATTTAAGATGGAGTGATGATGAGTGTATGTGGTTCCCTAAAATGAATTCTCTCTCTCTCTCTCTCTCTCTCTCTCTAGCTCAGTCATGCACTATTTATAATTTCATTTTACATTCTGTGTGTGTGTGTGTGTGCGTGCATGTGCGAGTGGGTGGGTGTGTGTGTGTGTGGTACCTCTGGTGGTTTGTCTCTGTTTGGTCTGCATGGTCAGCATGCCCACCACCGCTCCCATGTTGCCGCCGTCTTCAAAAATAATCCACTGTGCTCTCTCTCTCTCTCTCTTACTAGTGAATGAATGAGAGGTGACACAAATTTTCTTCTCCTGAAGAACCCAAATGGGTCACACGCTCCTCCCACACATCCCTCCTCCCTCGTTTCCCTGCTCCCTCTCTCTCCCCCTCTCTCTCTCTCTCTCCCTTCATCACTCTCTTTCCACCTACCCTCCTCAAACCCTCACTCCCCTTTCTCCATCCATTCCTATCACACCATCTCTACTTCCTTTTTATCTTTCCCTTTATTTCCCCCTCTTTACGCCTTTCCAGGTTTCTTTCTTTATCTCCATCAAGTTCCTGCAATCTTGATTTCCCTTTTCGGGATTTTTTTTTATTGATTTATACTGTGGTCTTCCTGTCTTCATGTTCACCAGTTCCTCCTTCTTGATCAGATCTTCAGATCTTCCCCTCATTTTATACTTATCTCGCCATTGTTTAATTTTTCATCTGTTTTCCTTTTTTTAGTCCCGCAATCATTTTCTTATCCCCTCTTCCTTTTCCTCTTTTCCCTATCTCTCCTTTTTACCATCACATTCACTACTTCTGTTCATTCCATCCATTTTAGTCGTCTTTCTTTGTTCTTCCACCTTTTACTCTACTCATGAGTTCTCTTCCTATATATCCCTTTTTTAAAACTCTTTTTCTTTCTGTTCTTTTTGTTTTACTTTTTTCCCTCTGCATCTTTCACTTCCTCAGACTCCATACGCTCAGACTTATGGTGTGTGTGTGTGTGTGTGTGTGTGTGTGCGCGCGCTCACAGAACACATTTTCATCATATGTAAGTTGACTTATGTCCTTATGTGCTACCTCAGAATACATACACACGTACACAGTGGTGAGTCACGCTATTGACTGGTGTGTGTCACGATTTTTATGCTAGTTATAAAAGTGTGTGTGTGTGTGTGTGTGTTTGTGTGTGTGTGTGGGGTGTTGTTTATAGAGACAGAAAGAAAAAAAGCAGAGAGACAGAAAGTAAGAAAGTTAGAAATAGCGGTGAAGGGTGAGCGAGAAACAGATAAATAAATTTGAAAAAAGAGAAAAGAGAGATAAGAAAGGAAAAGTAAGAAAAACTAATGAGAGAGAGAGAGAGAGAAAGTAAAGAAAGTAAAAGAAAAGTGAAGGAAATGTCGAGGAGAAATTAAGAAAAGGGAAAATGAGAAGAAAGAAGAAGATGAGATAAGTAGAATAAAAACATTGAGACTGAGAGACTAACTACTGTAGCTAGTTAATCTAGGCTAACATTTAGGAGTTTTAACTAAATAAAAAGTTAGAAACATCAAGGTCATGCCTATTAAATAAAGTATACAGTACCAGTCAAAAGTTTATACACAAGTTTGCATTTATTTTTTACATTCTAGAACAGTACTTATTATCGCTATTTTATTTATTAAATAATACATATGGCATTAGGTAATGAAGTAACAGTCAGTTGTTATTTAAGGACATGAAGCTCAGCTGTTCTGGATCAGTTCCTACATGAACAGTACAGTGGAACCTTGGATTACGAGCATGACTCGTCCCGGAAGCGGGCTCGTATTCCAAAACACTTGTAAACGAAATCAGACCTTCCCATAAAAAATAATGAAAACTCAAACAATTCGTTCCACAGCCCAAAAAAATAAATACAGAAAAATAATTAATACAATATATAAAGTAAAAATAAAACATAATTAAATTATGTTTTAATTTAATTTATTTTATTTATAAAATATTTAATTTATTTTAATTAAAATAAATCCCAACGGGTTTCCATTTTGTGCGCGCAGGCGCCTTGTATTTGTGTGTATGTGTGTGTGTGTGTGTGTGTGTGTGTGTGGAATTAGCCCCTTCCCTCGSCTCGTCYTACAYAGTAAAACTCCTCCTCCCTCCCCCCACCTCGCTTTTTAAGTTTCACAACAAACACACACACAACGGACACACTGTTTTAACGGGAAAAAAAGAAATCACTCTAATGACACTTGCGTGAGTGCAGACTAACGGAATCACTGCTGTAAAGTAAGAAACAAATCAAAACAAAACAAGTGAACCAGCACCTTACCTTTGAAAAGGATCGCGACAGTGCAGAGATTCTGTGTAGAGCAGAGTGTGTGTGTCTGTGTGAAGCCGGGGAGGGGAGGGTGTAAAGGCGAGAGAGTGTGTGTGTGTGTGTTGGTGTGTGTGTCGGTGTCAAAAAACTCGGCACTCGTCAACCAAGACATGCTCGTTTTTCAAGTCAAAATGTATTTAAAATCTTTGCTTGTCTTGCGGAACACTCGTAAACCGAGTTACTCGCATTCCGAGGTTCCACTGTATTGTGTCGAGTGTGTTTGTAAACCCCATCAAGCTCCAGGTTGAAACTGTCTCTCATGAAGACCTTCCCAGGAAAGCGAGACCAAAACTTACTGCTGCAGAGAAGTTAATTTAGAGTCACCAGCCTCAGAAATCACCAATTAACCTCAAGCAGCACCTCAGATTAGAGCCGTTATGAAGCTTTACAGAGCAGAAGGAGCAGATATACATCTCAATATCAACTGTTCAGAGGAGATTATTTTGTGTTTTTCTTTTGGTTGTGTAAAGCTGCTTTGCGACAATGTCAATTGTTAAAAGCGCTATACAAATAAAATTGAATTGAATTGAATATTTCAGATAAACACCTTCAGTATTGTTTTACAGTGGAGAGAGAAATAAACATCAGGAGCGACCGTGGAGATAGGAGGGGTGTACAAACTTTTGACTGGTACTGTAGTGTATATCTAAAACACTTACAACCACTAATAATAAAAAAAAACATTAGCTGTTGTTAAAAATAACTGTTTAGCATTAGCATTATTCACACAGGCTAGTTTAGCTACTTTGTAATTTAAAGATCTTCTGTCATCCTGAAAATGCTCATTTTTCAGACGAATTTGGATCTATTGCATAATCAAGCTGATTCATTTTACAAGCTCCAAATCCAAACGGAAGAATTTAATGGACTGTGTGACTGGGATCTTGATCCCGATAGCGTGTTTAATGTAGAAACAAGATGACTGCCGGCTTGTGGCATGAAAGTGAATGAAGTCATGTTTTGTTGGATTTGAAAACTCGAGGGAAAAGAAAAACAGGACAGAACAAACTACTTGATGTCTTCTTCGTCAATTTAAACCAAATGTCAGATGGAATCTCGTTATAAAACTTCGCTAATCTGGTGATGACGCGAAGGCTGTAACGTTTTTCTCAGCTATGTTTGGTAGCATGTTAACTGGCAGCTGGGTCGCTTCACTAAAACGTTTGAACCAGTTCATGAAATGGATACCTGAAGCACTAGATGTTGAAACCTTTTCAAGCGCCAGTGTGACTTGTACTGGAGTCTCCCTCATGGTGGTCGTGTCATGTGATTGTGGAGGCTTGGGGAACATGGCTAGCTTTGCTGCTGCTTTCAAAACTACTTCCTTCTTTTCTTTTGGTCCCATTTCAGGCATAAGGGAGAGTTTCTCTTCAAAGCAGTCTGTCTCAAAGCGGCACTGCATGTGCTGTAGATGTAGTTCTGGGGTTTGGAGTGGCCCACTTACCTCATGTCTTCTGTACTCGTCTGTAGAAGTTTCATATCTTGGGGAAAGCATCGAATACTGATGCTACTTTTAATTTGTGCTACTTTAGAACAACCAGCAACGACGCACCTGTGAGGGATTTCTTCTGAGGCAAAACACAATTACCAAATTGCAACTAGGGTACGACTGGATGCCTGAACCCTGTGCCAGGTCACACACCCGGTCGTACACCACAGGGAATTTTGGAACCATCAATCAGCCTAAAGCACATGTCTTAGGACTGAGGTTTTTAGGAGAAAACCGGGGAACCAGGAGGAAACCCAGCATGTGTGTTATGATTTGGCCGTTCAGTTTCAGTGAAAATCTTTCAGTGTCTTTTTACTTTACTCATGTTGTGTAAGACTGAGATGAGACAATATGTTTCCTCCAGGCATACACACACACACACGCACACGCACACGCACACACACACACACACACACACACACACACACACACACACACACACACACACACACACACAGGAGACTAATTAAAGGACCTGTAAGTACATGTTAAAGATGTGTATACACAAGAATAGAAATAGAGGTGTATGTGTGGAACAGTAAGAGAAGCGTACACACACACACACACACACACACACACACACACAGGAACCCTTAAGGACTTTTGTCAACACTGCTGGCTGCTCAGAAACTCGTAATCCTTTTGGCTCAGTCCCCAAATTTCACATAATACTCTTCATCACTTCACACTCCTCCTGACTCACTGTTCAGCAGCGGCGTCAATCACGCTGCCAACCAGCTTCCACTTCCTCCCCCTCATCCTCTTCTTCCTCCTCCTCCACTCGGGATCTCTTTATTTTCCAATATTTTATTCTCTTATCATCTACTTGCAGCCTCACTCTCCTCCTCCCCCTCCTCCTCCGCACCCTCCTCCTCCTCCTCATCTTCTCTCTATCTCGTCTCTTTTCATTAAAACGCAGCCCGGGGCCAATTGTGAGCTTAATACATTCGGAGGAGGCGGTTATGAGATGTGTTTATTAAACCACAGAGAAAAGAACGGAGCCTGGAGCACCGCATGCTAGTTAAAAATGTTAAAATGCTTTTTTGGTTGCATGACTGCACTCAGGAAGAATTTTCTCAGCTATTTGTTGAGTTAGCTTCTGTTAGCCAATTATGTCCATCTACGGAAAGTGCTAACAATTTTTATTTTAATTTAACTATGTTTCTTACTTCTTTATTAGGTTTTTTCATATTTTGTTTTTTCCCCCCTTATTGTAAGAGCTTAGGGACCGGGTATTCATGGGATGCCACGTTCATCTTAAAGGAACATTACATTTACTTTGCCAAGTGGGAAATACATTCTGAAGGTACAAACTTTGAAAGTCTTTGCTTTGAAAGACCACGATACAGTTGTCTGTGTTTTTTATTCATTATAGCATGTAAAAAATGTCTGTATTTCAGTCACTCACAGTTTTACCTCCATTTTCCTCTGTGACATGTGACGCCAGCCATCCACACCTTTCTGACCAGTGTCACAAGGCTAGGTATCAGACTCAAAGAAAATCTCGTCCATGTGAATGAGGTCGCACACTTTAACCCATCACTTTGATTGACATGGGAGACAGAGTAAGCTCCTCCCATCCAGAGAGCACGGTCAGTTTTTCTCTCTAGGACTCTCAGTCCAATCTGCCGAAGGTGGGAATTGAAACTCTTTAAGTTCAATTATTAATTTGCTAAGAGTTTAGGAAATACACCAATCAGCCATTACATCAGCACCACCAGCAGGTAAACTGAATAACATTGAATATCTATTATATACACGTAAACTGGACAAAAAACCAGCTCATGTGGTCTGATTCAACAGAAAAAGAAAAAAAAATCAGTGCTGGCCATGATATAAAGGCACCAGAACTCCCAGTCCACCACAGCCGGATGTTTATGGGGCTTAGCAGGCAAAGAACACAAGGTCGCCATCCCAGCCTCCAAACTCCCCAGATCCCAATTTGATCGATACAGATACCCAATAGATACAACAGACAGGCAAGTGTGATTTACACCCTGCAGGACATAGCACCCAAAGGACCTGCCGCTAACGTCCCGCTGCCAGACACCACAGCACATCTCCAGAGGCCCTGCGGATATTTTCTTTGTTGTACAGTTATGGCTGATCGCTGTATAACTAACTGTTGGTGGAAAATATTTTGGAGGCAAACTGCAGTGAGATAGGACAAATAAACTTTTTTTTTCATTGATGTATTATTCTTTTTTTTAAACATGAAATGTAATTTGAGGTTTAAGATGATGGTTAAAACAATAAAGCTCCAAAGTAAAAGTAAACATAACCGATACGGTCATACAAATCGCATAACTGGACATTTCTACGTAATGTATTTTCTGTAACTGGATTTCTTTCAGTTGGTGGTATAAGTCAGCTGAGGTGTTCTTACCTGACCTGCAGTGAGAACGAGCCACCTGTACACTCGGCAGTGAGAACGTCCCGAACATTACACCCATCTCCACCCGGGTACGGAATCAAACTTCACTGGGATTCTGTGTGTCTCTGACACCAATGGAGCTGCGCTTGTACTGCTGGTTTCTCTTTCCTCCCACTCTTCCTTCTCTCTCTCTCTCGCGCTCTCTCTCTCTCCCTGACCTGTTTCTGACTGCGTTCATCATAACTGTCTTCCTTGAACTCATCACAAATCTCCCTCCCTCCCTCGCTCCCTTGCATTGCCTCTTTTCTCTTTTATCTTCCACTGTTCTCCACCTCTGCCTCTTCTTTTATCCATCGTTTATATAATCGCTTCTATCTTCGGAAAAAAAAAAATTCTCTAAGAGACATTATGTAATGCTAATCCAGGGACACCTTTTTTAGCTTAAGCTTTTATTTCTACCTTGGTTAAAGGTTTACCACGACTATTGATAGAGGTTATAGATAGATTTAGACAGTTCTACATAACGACAGTGATGCAGCGGCGCTTTAGTGTTAAAGTCCTCGTCATGTCTACGCACTACTTGAACAGACTAACATCCAAAGCAACGAGTTTCATGCTAATATCACCACCAAAATGCTCACGCTTGCCATCTCATAGATGTAATAATCTCAGTTGCATTGTACTGTATAGCTGCATTGCATTATGGGACTTTGAGTCCAACTATTGTCCCAACATCTGCGCTTCTCTACTATCTTTACACCAGATTTCTCATTAGTATGATCATAAACATCACTGGAAACCATCAGAGTGACACACAACAGCTAAGCTCAGAAGATGTTCAGTTTAGATCCAGTTTATGTGTTTCAGGGCTTCCTTTAAGAAGCAGTAAATCAAGTTCACACATTTCCTTCTCTTTATGCCAATGTAGGTCAAGCAGCAAGTGTGGAACCAGTCAGTAATGTGTTATAAAAACACCAGAATATATCTAGGAAGTTGAAAATAAAAAGTGAAGAGTTTTGACAAGACGGTTGTATAATGTATATACTGTATATATAAAAAAACACCCATTGAAACCATAAGGGCGGCCAGTTACCCACAAATCTAATCGACTCTTGGTCAAAAAATGAGAATGGCAAGTGGACTGAACTAAGACCGAAAAGGACCAGCAAGAAAGTCAGCAAGTCTGCTCTCGAGGCTAGAGACCATGTGAGGGCTAAAACACACTTTCTGGTCTGCTTCAAGTTGTTTTGGACCTTGTGCTCCCTAAAGGTCAGCTTTCACATTAATAACTTTATTCCATACCCAGGTTCAGTGGCGTTTCCATTCGCCCTGACACAGCAGGTGGCAGTATGCATGTAGCTGGTTTGTAATCCACCAATAAGCACAAAGAAGAAGAAGAATGCTCTGGCGGTGAATACCTTCTCTCTATGATGTATCAGCCATACATGTGTTATGGGGAGACAGCAGGCACTGATGATGTCACTAAACAGTCTTTCAGTATGATTAGCTTTCGAGTTGATTCATATCAAGTTTAGTCAGATCCATGCCTAGTGTAAGTGTCGTTTTACTTTAAAACTGCTCCGGTGTTGATGGGTTGCCCAAAGCCATACTACCATTGCATACAGTGCCGGTCCTAAACCCAGATAAAATGGGAGGGTTGCGTCAGAAATGGTATTAAATTCAATAGGATTTGATTTGTATAGCACTTTACTGTATATTGCAACCCCACTGCAGAAGTGTTCTCAGATTTGGTGCTGTGCTGCCCTCTGCTGGTGGAACTACAGATAAACAAATCTGATTCTAAGAGATTCTAAAGAAAAATATACCGAGTATACCTATTTCAGTTAATAATAATAATAATAATAATAATAATAATAATAATAATAATAATAAAAGAAAAGTGAAAAAAAAACCCTCCAGAAATTATTAATGTGAAATTATATATTTATATATATATATATATACACATGTCTATTCGATGATTGGAATGTCCTTAGCGTCCTCATGGCATTAGCTTGGATGCTAGTTAATCACGTTTAAAAATGTAGATTAACAGTTGAAATAAAGATTAACGTAAAGTTCCATGATGGAATCTTCCCCTCACACACGTGTAGAACAATTCTGAAACCCCGCCCCCACAGCTTGATGTTCTAAATTACAACCAGCAGAGGGCAGCATTTCCCAACATTTCCTCCACTGCTGTGCGTTTGTGCTTGATCTCTGTATTTCTGATTTAAAAAAAAAAAAAAAAAACTTATAATAAGGTTTACACTGATGCACTACTACACTGATCAGCCATAACATTACGACCACCTGCCTAATATTGTGTAGGTCTCCACTTTTGCCACCATAACACTGATGCACTGTGTGGTTTGACCGCTTTCTATCACAACCAGCATTCACCTGTTCATGAATTTGATCTACATGTTTTTAAGATTTTAAATTTTTTCATTTGATCTAAGAGTTTTTCCACTGTTGCCCTCGGTCTGGTCATCAGGACATCAGGAACAATCTGATCATTTAGATTAATGCAATTTTTTTTGTTCACATTTCATAAAGATTTCCATAATGTTATTTTGAATCTGTAAGGCTGCTGTGCGATAATAACTATTGTTAAAAGCGTTATGCAAATAAAAATGAATTGAATCGGTCTTCCTTCTTTGGACCACTGACCACTGCAGCCTGGGACCGTCCCACAAGAACTACAGTTTTGGAGTTGCTCTGATCCCAGTGTCAAGGTTGCTCAAATCCTTACGCTTGCCGTCTTTTTCTGCCTCCAACACATCAGCTTCAGGAAAAAAGGTTCACTTGCTGCCTAATAATACACCCACATCCAGCTGCCATTGTGAAGAGATATTGAAATTTGGAAATGTGATGCCTAGACGAGTCCAAAACGGCAAGACTTGTGGGAGTTTCCCAGGCTGCAGTGGTCAGGACATGAAAAGTGATCCAAGGAAGGAAAACCTGTGAACTGGCGACGGGGTCATGAGCGGCCAAGAATTACTGCTGCACATGGGAAGTGTAGGCTGGCCTGTGAAGTGTGTGTGTGTGTGTGTGTGTGTGTGTGGGGCTCTCATGCTCAGTGTTAGGTGGGCGGTCATAATGTTATGGTTGATCAGTGTACAGTACATGGAAATGGACTTTTTAAATTATAATTAATTTTCTTGTTTTTTGTTTTGCCGAGCATTCTCCTATTTGAAACGAAATTATTAATTAAACAAGTAATTTAATATAAATATCTAACTACGGATTATAATAAGGATATTGACCATTCATTTCTTTCTCAAGTGAGTATTATTGCTATTACAGTTGTCATAGTTATTATTAATTATTATTGTTATTATTATCACCACTAGTGTTGTTACTATATTTATTGTCGGTGTTGTACTGTGGTAGAATATTAAAATGTCATTGTTTTTGTTTGTTTATTATTTAAATGAGAGGGAAATGGATAGAAAGAGGAATGCAGAGCAGGAGGAGAGAGCGAGAGAGAGAGAGAGAGAGAGAGAGAGAGAGAGAGAGAGAGATGGAAAAGGGGATGAGTTCTGGTGAAAAGATGCAGAGGATAAAAATAACCTGGACGAGGAAGAGGATTATATAAAGAGGGAGGAGAAGTGCTTTAAAAATTAAATGAGAGGACACACACACCCTGTCAGCTCTGATCCTATCTAAAATTAGAGAGTGTACATGTATATATACAGTTCATATGCACACACACACACACACACACACACACACACACTCGCACACACAAAGAGGAAAAGAAAGGAATCATTCTATCCAGAGACATGACCCAGCTTTAGGTACACAGACAAAAAGGTCTCTCTCTCTCTCTCTCTCTCTCTCTCTCTCTCTCATCACCCTGTTAAAGAAACCTATTAAAGAATTGTTGTTAATAATGGGTTGTCTGTGGTTACCATAGCAACCTGTTCATGCACTCTCCAAACAAGCCAAGTCCCAGTATCTTAAAAAAACACTCCTTTTCTGTTTTCACTATGATACTACATTTGTACAGGTAAGCAAAAACATTTAATCTATTTATAGACACATTTGATTTTATGAAACCTTTACAAAACCAAAAGTTTTTTTTTGTTCTCCCTCTCACGTTGCAGCAGCTATAAACACTCGTTCCCTCAAATCCTGCCTAATTCCTGTCTCGTTGCTTTAGAAAGCAAAGTTTAGTAAAGTTAGAGCTTCACCCGTGATTGTTACAAAGCACCGACACTGGAGACTCCGCCCATAAAAGTTACACAAACATTCTCTTACAGAAAACATGAATCATGGATGAGACATTTCTGCTGTATGAGCGGATAATGTGTTCCGGTGAGGACATAAAAATCATATAAACGTGCAGTGTTCAAACGTGCACAGAGATGCTGATATGGAGAATTAATCAACACCTTCTGACCAATAAAGATCCAGACCTCGTCTGTGTTTAATTAATATCAGATGAAAATCACTCATTTTGTTCAAATAATATTAGGGAATATCAACTATAAATTTATAATCTAAAATAAATTAAAATAAAAGATGATTCGCATACCCACAGCCTTCTAATTTTTAAATAATAAAATAAATACAGTCATGTCTAAAAGTTAGTACCCCCTTCATATATACACTCACCTAAAGGATTATTAGGAACACCTGTTCAATTTCTCATTAATATAGTTATCTAATCAACCAATCACATGGCAGTTGCTTCAATGCATTTAGGGGTGTGGTCCTGGTCAAGACAATCTCCTGAACTCCAAACTGAATGTCAGAATGGGAAAGAAAAGTGATTTAAGCAATTTTGGGCGTGGCATGGTTGTTGGTGCCAGACGGGCCGGTACAACAGCAGAAGACCCCACCGGGTACCACTCATCTCCACTACAAATAGGAAAAAGAGGCTACAATTTGTAGACTGTACACAACAATTTGTAGATTGTAGAATTTGGTGTAAACAGAATGAGAACATGGATCCATCATGCCTTGTTACCACTGTGCAGGCTGGTGGT